>JBAMJV010005918.1:0-13042 GCA_037951105.1 Echinarachnius parma
ATGGGTCCATTTTTTGGGGTATGGGTTTGGAGGTCTCAGCCGCACACCCCCGTCCGACTATAATCTGAGTACCCCCCCGGGAAGAGATATACCATAGCTTGGGTGCACTAAACAGTTTATCAGCACACAAACGAACTTTATGAAGATGTGGGCCATTACTCTTATTTAGGTAATCTTCGATTGCAATAATTTTCAAGATTCCAAGTTTTCATGGACAATTATTTCACCAACATTCTCTGTTCACTAAAATGTTTTGTACGCGGGGCACGATTGAGGTGACAGATGAATAATGATTAGGAAATTCACCGGGAATCAGATAGAACTGTATAACACGGGATCGAGTTGATGTTGAGATTGCTATTAAAAGTCATAGAACCGTAACAAAATATTATGGGACACTGTCAATGCACACCATTTTGGCGCTTAGTCCCGATGGCGTAAATACGGAGTTACAGAAATAATAACCCCTCTCCATTTGCCAGTGCCACCTCCCCTTGGGCCAAAATATGTAATAACTAAATAACGGTTCCATGACATATGCTCCGCCGACATATGCTCCGCCGACATTTGCTCCGAAAAATGCGACAAATGCTCCGCGACAAATGCTCCGCGATATTTGCTCCGCCGACATTTGCTCCGCCGACAATTGCTCCGCCGACAAATACTCCGCCGACATTTGCTCCGCGACAAATGCTCCGCCGACATTTGCTCCGCCGACAATGCTCCGCCGACATTTGCTCCGCCGACAATTGATCCGCCGACATTTGCTCCGCCGACATTTGCTCCGCCGACAAATGCTCGAAGCTGCAACAATAGCTCCGCGACATTTGCTCCGCCGACAATTGCTCCGCGACATTGCTCGCCGTCAATGCTCCGCAGACAAAGCTTCGAAGATGCGACAATTGCTTCGCCGACAATTGCACCGCTAACGTTTACTCTGCCAACATTAGCTTACGTCGACAATTGCTCCGCCGGCAAGACGACATTTTGTTAGTATCCGGGGGGGGGGGGGGGGCTCAAGCACTGGTAGCTGAATGTTACTATGGTAACTGTCTGCGAATGACAATCGTCAGAGCCGACAAGTTTTATGAAATGCTCCCATTGTCTCAATTTAAAAATTTCTGAAAGCTGATATCTCATGTCTTGCTCCCTCTTACAAACACTTTCACGTGTAATCATAACAATTTTGTCACGGTTGTTTTTGGACCATTTGAAGTACTGTCATCTTCAGAGCAATATATTTCTGCGGAGCAATTGTCACCGGAGCAAATGTCGTATCTCCGGAGCATATTTCGGCGGAAACAATTGTCGGCTAAGCAATTGCCGCTGTTCGAAGCATTTGTGGACGGAGTAATTATTGGCGGAGCAAAAATGTCGGCGGAGCAATTGTCGCATCTTCGGAGCATTTGTCGGCGGAGCATTTGTCGGCGGAGCAAATGTCAGCGGAGCATTTGTCGGCGGGAGCAATTGTCGGCGGAACAAATGTCGGCGGAGCAAATATCGCGGAGCATTTGTCGCGGAGCATTTGTCGCATTTTTCGGAGCAATTGTCGGCGGAGCATATGTCCGGCGGAGCATATGTCATGTCACCTAAATGGTATCAAACATGACCAAACATGTATGACCCCTGTATATGAGCTAAACCTACCTACGCCACTTTTTTCGCTGTCAAGTTTATCCCACAGACTGTAGACCCTTTTCAGTGGGAGAACTCTGGGAGAAGTCTTTTCATGATTATTATGTCAATTTTGTGGTAGCTAGTTCCTCGTTCGACGTTTGATACGTCAGACCTTTCTGGAAAACAGGAGGTTAGTTCACATAATATAACTATCAGACAAGGAGAAAATATTTATAGATGTAAACTAAGTGGTAATCATGGATGCACGCACACGATTAGCCGAGGAAACATGACTTCTGTCATCATGTGGCTGATCTTTCTTGATGTCCTGTTCAGTGGTATGTAGCCTAGTTCAAATAACTCATTTGGAAATAAAGAACAAGGTTATGGTTTCGAGGGATTTAAAATGCAAATCTGTACTTACTGTTCAACAAAATTCCTATTTTCATAACAATTAAAGTTGTTTCGAAAAACGTAAACAAGTCAATACACAGTACGGAAATAATGTGCTATACTGTTGAATTTCAGGCTCTTCAGAAATCATCGTTGGAACACAACCTTCAGTCACTCTTCAGAAGGAAATACAGGGATCGCTACCATGTGTTGATCACACGGGGGGAACCATATAAACAGTCAGGTGGCTGAAGGAACAAATGTGGGATACAGCAAATACGTCGTGATGGATGCTGAAACTTAAAATAATGTCAATGAACTTTTTATTGCAGGTTCATCGGCAACCATCGTTGGAACAACATCTTCCGTGAATTTGCAGATTGGGAAACCAGGATTTTTACCATGTCACACGGACGAACCAGTTTACAAAGTCGAATGGTTATACGGGCAGTCGTACGAAACAGCAGCGTCCATTATCTGGATGGACACACACCATGATAATGGCTATAGGACTGGGCAGGGGTTCGAAGAGGGCTCTTATGATATCAATGATGAATTTTCGTTGTTGATAAAAGATGTCGGCGTGGAAAATGAAGGACGATATCATTGCAGAGTGGCCCCAATCAAGACGGGACTGTTCGTAGTAAATCACACAGATGTGACCGTATATGGTAAGAAGTTATTGCATTATAGAGTGTCGTCACCCCATAATCATATTATTAGGATCGACATCCTCCTCTACTTTACATGCAGATTTACCGAAAAGGCCTATCATATATCTCATATTTACAATGATTTTATTTCCACTACTATGAAGCATAACAAAATAAAAGTGATGTTCATATATATATATATATATATATATAAGTGCTCTGCCACTGCACCTTAGGAAGGATGAGGTAGTTGTAGCACCATATATATATATATATATATATACAGGGTGGCCCCCCAAAAAACGGAACGGGGCACTTTCCAAAATATAGTACCTAAATGATTTAAGTAACAAATGTAGTATGTCCATCGGATAGGGTGTCTTTTCAAATGAACAACTATACCAAGAACAGTCAATTTGGTCGTGTAGTTTTTGTTTTAGGGCGCTATGTGTGACGTCATGTCAGGTTCTCTTTTTGGTCAATTTTTACCGAGCCAGTGCTTGATACATCGCACGTACCGCCTTTCATAGCGTTGAACAAGGCGCGCCATTGTTAGTGTGCACTCAGCCGTGTGCCCAGAGAATGGGCATGTTCGTTCAATGGTATTACGGGCAGGGAGTGCAATTTAACTGGCATTGACTAGGTAAAAATTGACAAAAATGGGCACCTGACATGGTCTCACTCACAGCGTCCTTAAACAAAAACTACAAGACCAAAATTATTGTTCTTGGTATCGGTGTTCATTAGAAAAGATACCCTATCTGATGCATATAAATATTTTGGTACTATATTTGGGAAGTGCCCCGTTCCGTTTTTTTGTGGCCGCCTTGTATAGTCAGACAAAACATTAATAACAAGCACCGTAAGAATACATTGTTTCCGAATTTTCGCGTATAGGGCTTCGTCAGGGTTTATTCGACTGAAGAAAACACAACTCAGTTTGAAAATCAATGTTCAATGTTCAATGTTTTATTTCTCATGTCACCCTGTCGTAGGGTATTGAAGAAAATCACATTTAGCACAATATAAAAAATATATACAGATCTACAGTATATACACATATTCAAAACATATGTCACAACATTGATACTAAAATGTAACGTAAAAAAAACAGGAAGTAAGTTATTTGCAAATTTAAAATCGATTACAAATGTGAAGAACATTGAGATGATAAACTCGGTCGTGTCAAATTTGATTTCCCTATACCTATACTAAAACCTATACTAAAATGTGGTATTACATTAGGAATGAAACAATGATGACCAAATAAATGAACAGTGATACCAACAAGTTAGCAGGAAACGGTTGATGATAATCTAAATTAAGTTTGTAAAAATGTATTATTCGAGAATCAGTATACTTAACATAATTATAGGGGCTAAATAATCATTACAATATCATGTGAAAAGAGTATTTAGCAAAAAAAACACAACAAAATGCAATAATAATAATAATAATAATAATAATAAACAAGTAAAAGAAAGAAAACCATGTCAAATGTTTATCTCAAGCTATTAATTGACCAAGGAAATGTTACTATCAATAAAATGCGCAATATATATTAAAATATCAATGCAGTAGAGAAACAAAAAGAAAACAATATTTACATACAACAGTACAACAAAGGTACTTCTTCAGAAGATGCAGTAAAAGTGTGCATCAACATATAAATAACTGTATTTTTCAAGAATGCAACAATTCGTCAATTTGAAAGATAATCATACATTCTACAAATCAGCATTGTACCTGCAGACCGTAACTATTTCTTGCACAGTGCCGTTATTATACAACACAATTTTTATACATTTGCTAATTCCCTATGATTAACACTATTAAATAACTGGCTCATTTTCATTACATTCGGTCTCACTCTATAGTATGACTTTATAAATGTCTTTCTTTCATTATCTAGTTCTGGACATTCAAAGAGATAATGAAATTCATCCCCTAATTTATTGTTATTACAAAGCTCGCATATGCCATCCTTCTTACGATTCCATTATATCTTCCAGTTACTACAGGCAACCTGTGATTTCCACATCGGAGCTTTGCTAAAGCAATTCTCAATGAGGGCAGCATTAAAGCCCAAGATCAGTTTCGGTAAAGTAGCCGAATACATCTATATTGATCAGTATTGTTGAATATATATTGAAATAGGGCTTGTGTGGTAAAATCCGAACCTAAGCATCGTTGAATACAGAAATATCGGAAGAAATCAATATCTGCCTGTGAAATTCATAAATCCAGCGCCTATTCAGATCTGTTAGCGCCGCTAGCGCAGCGGGAGATAACGACAATATAGAGAAAAGCCCGTATAGCGAACTGCCTCGTGGACACGGCGTGGTTGTAATACACTTAGCGTATGGACGATTCCTCGTTGGTGATATCTATGTCATTGGAATAAATATATAATTTCGCAAATATATAAATTAGTAGGCGGTTTCTTGGCCAAATTTGGATAATCCTATATTAGTATAATGATATTCTTTCACATTATTGGTAATAAGAGCTTCCATTTCATTTTTTGAGAGGGGGGCGTTTCCAAAACTGGTCTTTACCTTTAATATCAAATATGGTTCCAAAATGACCTTACTTTTACAAATTTGGTAGTTTAAGCAACACATAATATCGTTTACTATGCCAATTTTAAGAATATGTATCACTTTCACCTTTCCAGGCATTTATTTATTTCAAATTAAGTTCCATACAGTTTGACAAATCATATTACAGTAGTTTTCTCCTTTACTTCAAATTAGACATTTAGACATTAAATATATGTTTGATCATATATGGTAAATAATATAATTCTTTACATGAACACATGAACTACTTACTTTTTCATATTCAGACCACAAAGTTGACATGCCTAGTTCATGCAAAACAGTATGTACAATTAGAGTCCATTGAGAGGAAAATATCATTATCATGAGTTTCAAAATATTATACACTGTCGTGGAATACTTGACTTCTTTACCAGATATAGTTCTAAACCAGTAGTTAACTATTCTTTCTTTTAAAATTAAAGGATGCAAAAATACTGCTGAAAACTGCTTATTTACTATAATGATGCCGGGTAATAAAATGAGAGTCAATTTAGGGCATACATTTTCGAGCCTAGCAGAATCTTTATACAGAAAGAGGTACACATTTAAACAACTAAGAAAGGGGGCGGAGACAAGGAGCAATAAAAAGGCTGTGAGTGTCCAATTAGGCTAGGCTGGGATTGGAGGAAATACACAAAAAGAGATGTTATGTAACAATAACAAGGAGCAAGTGGTTGCATTGTGGATCATAGAGAGATGGAAGGAGGCATGATCAAACAAGTACCATACAGGATGGTAATTAACACCATTAGTAGGCTTGTTAAGAGGTCCGCCACTGCGATTTGGGGTACAATTCTTTTAGTAACTTCAACATATTCCTTGGATAAAAAGAAGAAAATTCATCCAAAGAGACACTCTGTATCTATGCAAATTAGGCCTAATTTCCATAATTTATGCAAATTTATTCATGAAAGTGGGATATTCCATGAAAATTGTGTTTTTATTGACATATTTTAAGGAGAACATATTCCTTGGATCAAAAGAAGAAAATTCATTCAAAGATACACCCTGTTTATATGCAATTTTTTTTCTAATTTCCATAATTTATGCAAATGTATTGATGGAAATGGGATATCTATGCCAATGGTGTTTTTATTGACATATTCGGGAGAACATAATCCTTGGATCAAAAGAAGAAAATTTATCCAAAGAGACACTCTGTATCTATGCAAATTAGGCCCAATTTCCATAATTTATGCAAATTTATTCATGGGCCCAGAAATAACGGAACGGGGCACTTCCCAAAATAAAGCCACGAAATGACTGGGTCCATCGGATAGTGTGTCTTTTCAAATGAAAATTGATACCAAGAACATTAATTTTGGTAGTTTTTGTTTTATATCGCTGTTAGTGACACCACGTCAGGGTTCATTTTTCTTCAATTTTAACTGACCTATTGGCTAAAGAATGACCCAAAGCGGCTCGTTATAGAATTCGGTGCTGTGGCTATTCAGTCGATTGCACATTAACAAAGGTGTCCGCATCATTGTTCACCGTAATTCTATGACGAGCTGTTCGGGTCATTCTTTAGCTAATAGGTATGTCAAAATTGAAGAAAAATGAACCCTGACATGGTGTCACTCACAGCACTCTAAAACAAAATCTACACGACCAAAATTAATGTTCTTGGTATCAATTTTCATTTGAAAAGACACACTATCCGATGGACCCAGTCATTTCGTGGCTTTATTTTGGGAAGTGCCCCGTTCCGTTATTTCTGGGCCCATGAATAAATTTGCATAAATTATGGAAATTAGGCCTAATTTGCATAGATACAGAGTGTCTCTTTGGAAAAATGTTCTTCTTTTGATCCAAGGATTATGTTCTCCCGAATATGTCAATAAAAACACCATTGGCATAGATATCCCATTCCCATCAATACATTTGCATAAATTATTGAAATTAGACCTAATTTGCATAGATACAGAGTGTCTCTTTGGATGAATTTTCTTCTTTTCATCCAAGGAATATGTTGAAGTTATTAAAAGAGTTGTGCCCCAAATCGCAGTGAACACCCATATTTTGGGGTCTTAACAAGCCTACTACATGAATGGAGGTGAGATGAAAGGGCTTATAGTAAAGGAGCCCAGAGTGGCCACAAAAGATTGAAGAGGGAGGTTTGAGGGTGGGGGGGAGGGGAGCTTATGTGGATGAGGTGGGATTAATGAAGAGTGGTGGTAGGATTGATGGGGAGGGGGGGGGGGGGGGATAAGAATGGGTGATGATCAATGGAAAGATGAAGAATGAACAAGAGACAGAAGGATGTACACATATCAGACAATGCTTATGTACACAAATTGAAACCCTGTAGAAAAATGGAAAATGAGAGTGTAATGTCGGTTAATCATTAGTTAGCAATCAGTGTTATAGAGCTGTGGTTCATAAGCTTATTACTAGAGCACTAAAACACTCATTGCCTATTGACAACACATTCATTTGGATGGGCTTATCTCAGCCATTACTTGACATATTCAATTGATTTTCGGTATTTGGTCATTATTTTTGACGCTCTTTCGGAAAATGAAGTTCAAATTTGAAATGTTTATGAAGTTCAAATTTGAAATGCTCATGACGTCATGTCATAAATCACTTTTTTTCGAGTATGGAACGCCAACGCCAAAAAGTTGCATGAAATTTACCTTTTTTTGCCCAACTAAAGGATTTCTTTGAAAAAAAGGTGTTAATGAGTACACATACTTGGGCGTAGTGTTAAATTATAACAATACATTTAAAAAGCCAAGAACAAGCAAATTACTCAAGCTAAAGGACCTATGTATAGTCTGATAATAAAATCTAGGAAGTTAAGACTTCCTTTAGACATACAGGTAGAACTTTTAAATCGGATAGTGGTGCCCGTACTTATTTATGGAAGTGAATTCTGGGGGTTTGAAAATATTGCGCAGATCGATGCCTTGCATGCACAATATTATAAGCAATTTTTAAGATTGAGAAAAAGCACAATGAATAGCATGGCACTGGGTGAATTAGGTCGGTTTGAAATATCTTTTGTTGTATAAGAAAGAATGGTTTACTACTGGTGTATAACTATATCTGGTAAAGGAGTCAAGTATTCCACGACAGTGTGTACTATTTTGAAACTACTGCGAGATAATGATATATTTTCCTCTACATTTTGCATGAAATAGGTATGTCAACTTTGTGGTATGAATATGAACAAGTGAGTAGTTCATGGGTGAAATCAGCCCTTAAACTAAGATTAAGTGATACATATTCTCAAAATTGGCACAGTAAAATAACAATAGTACATGTTGGTTAAACTACCAAATTTTAAAAGTAAAGTAATTATGGAACCATATTTGATATTAATGCTGCCCTCATTGAGAATTGTTTTAGCAGAGCTCCGATGTGGAAATCACAGGTTGCCTGTAGTAACTTAAAGATATAATAGAATTGAAAGAAAGTATCGCATATGCGAGCTTTGTAATAACAATAAAATAGGGGATTAATTTCATTATACCTTTGAATGTCCAGCGCTAAAAATAATATGCAGTATAACAACAAATCATAAACAAAATATTGACAAACCAAAGAAAACAAAATAATAGAGAATAAAGTTTGAAATAAATACGTTTTTAGGAGTTTTTTAAAAACATTCACTGATGGAGCAGCTTTTATACAGGAGGGATGTTTATTCCACTCCTTCGCCGCTGCAACAGTGAATGCGTGATTTCCTATTATTTGGTCATCATTGTATAGCGCTTTCACTCCGAATGTACATGTAATATGACATTTTAGTATAGGTTTTAGTATAGGTATAGGGAAATTAAATTTGACACGACCGAGCTTATTATCTCAATGTTCTTCACATTTTCGAAAGTTAATATTTTGTATTGATACTAAACCCTATAGACGAATATTCGGAGACGATATTTTCTTACGGTGTTTGTTATAAATGTTTTGTCTGACTATTTACCACACCGACGCAGATCAACTTTTTGAACTCTCTCCCCCGCCCTCTCTCTCTCTCTCTCTCTCTCTCTCTCTCTCTCTCTCTCTCTTTCTAGGGTATGTGTGTGTGTGTGTGTTGGGGGGGGGGGGGGGGGGGAGGGGGGGGGGGGGGGGGCATGTACCTCCAGGACCCCCGTATTAGCATTCCTGACTTTAACACCATGTTCTTTATTATTATTTTCTCAGCTGAACCCCTGGCACCATATCCTATTCTGATTGTTGAGGGATGCCAAATAGATGAAAATGGTGACCAAAGCTGCATACTAAATACCTCATCTACCGTCGAGATAACATGCATGATCACCGGCTTCTTTCCCAACATATCACTCTCCTTCCGGAATGCATCTTTGATTGTTCCTGCTCTGAAAAGCAAAGAATGGACCAACCAAGATGGTACCAAAAGCAAATGGGTTACCATTTTGGCGGATGCAGATAACAACACTTACCAATGTGAAGCATCGAACATTCCCGGCCCCGGTAATTTTGGAGAAAAAGTCGCCACTATTATGGTTATGAAAGATAAAAACACGACATCTGAAAACTCTTCGGAATGCGAAACAACATCATGCAATATCTGGATGAACCGTGTTCGTAAGTGTATACAGCTTGTCCCGGAAAACAATACAACGGCACTTTCCGCAACGATAACTTTAAAGATAGTAGATCAATCAGAATGATATTTCAGGGTATGAAACTATAACTTATTACCTACGTCTTGCAGAAAACCCTATTCGATTTGCTTCAGTGGTCATGGAGAATTAGGATCTTTTGTCAATCATGTCAGATGTCCCTTCCCTCCAGATTTTGTAAGGAGACGTGTTGTCCATTGACAACGGGACTTTCTGCAACGATAACTTTAAAGATAGTGGATCAATCAGAATGATATTTCAGGGTATGAAACTATAACTTATTACCTACATCTTGCAGAAAATCCTATTCGATTTGCTTCAGTGGTCATGGAGAATGAGGATCTTTTGTCAATCATGTCATGTGTCCATTTTCGTTATGTTCACGCGTTATGAACGAAAATGGACTTGTTCACGCGATATGAACGAAAAGGGTTTTCTGCAAGATGTACGTAATAAGTTATAGTTTCATACCCCGAAATATTATTCTGATTTATTTACTATTTTAAAGTTATCGCTGCAGAAAGTCCCGTTGTCAATGGACAACACGTCTCCTTACAAAATCTGGAGGGAAGGGACATCTGACGTGATTGACAAAATATCCTCATTCTCCATGACCACTGAAGCAAATCGAATAGGGTTTTCTGCAAGATGTAGTTAATAGGTTATAGTTTCATATCCTGAAATATCATTCTGATTGATCTAATATCTTTAAAGTCATCGTTGCGGAAAGTGCCGTTGTAATTTTTTCTGGGACAAGCTGTATTATCGGAGTTGACCTTATTGACAAATATAATCTCAAATAAAATCATGTCTGTGATTTTATACTTTTAACGGCCCATCGTGCACTCTAATGGCTGCAGTCATGTAGACTATCATAATATCGTGGATTATACCTGAAGACGTCAAATGTTTTTGTTTGTTTGTATTTTTCATGTTCTAAATGATTTGTACTCTAAAACCCAAGATGGCTGCCCCTAATTTTCATATTCATCAATATTATTGATTTTCAGGAGCTAGAGCCTCTATTAAGCAATAATTACGTAGTATTATTTTACGAGCATGTTCTACATACATTAAAGATGAAAGACATTTCAGCTTGGTTGCCACCTTGGCAACTGTTGGTAGTGCAAATCATTATTATAATTACGTCATTTACCTAATAAGAACATTGAGGAAAATCGTGAATATTGTGAACCCTGAAAGGTACGTACACATCCATTAGCCTAGACCGAGATCGAGACCACTGGTTGAGTTGAACAAGCAAGGGTGGTCGAGCGTGGTCGTTGCCAAGACCGGGACTGATACCAGGGGGTTAGATGGCCAAAATAAATATCAATTGGACCATTCTGTATTTGGGGGAGGGGTGCGTACGCACCCATCGCACTCTATGGGTACGGGCCGGTTTGACATTATTCATCAAGCATTCCTGGAGATATCAAGTATATTCGTGTAACCCTCCCTACAAAATAGGGGGCAATAAGGCTGTGCCTAACGGAACTGACCATAATATAGTATTACAGGGATGGGTTGTCAATGATCAGAACAATGACTGATTCAATACATTTGTTACGTTTTGTTTTTTCAATGGTCCATTTTGTAATAAATGCTATTTTCTGTTGTATTCCAGTTTCATTTTTGACAGGATTTGTCATATCGGCCGTGATGTACTTCAGTTTCAATCTATCGATGTGGTTGTTGATTGTGTCGGAACCAAAGAGCGCACGTCTGTGAGTTAAAATTATAAGTATATTTTCCTTTTTTGTTTTACTAAATTCATGTTTCACACAACGATATATTGCATACATAGATATACGTTTTTTTTCCGTTTATATAGGCTATCATGTTTTTAGTTTAAGCAACCATCCGACGTGAGTAGTTTTGCTTATATTTGAGCCTTCCATTTGCTTGCTTACATCCCTCGAAGCTTGTAAGTGTTGATATTGTCGGCATTGCTGTATTAAATGTAATCGAGACTCATTATCGAGAGTAGAACATTCCCCAAAACTACGGATCCCGCTTCACCTGCGTAATGCCTGCGTCACACAAATCCTAGTGTCTCTGATCAAATTTGTGGATCGCCAGAAAGTCGCTCAATTTCAAACCGTATCTTTCGCTCGAAATCTACCCTATCACGACATATATAAACCCGATGTGAAGCACCTATCGATGTCTTGCTTTTTTGAAAGAGCGCTCTCAAACTCCGAAAGAGAGACATTATTCAAGAATGCAAATGATGGTCATGATTAATTGAATATTCATGAGAATAATAATGAAGGTGAATCTCATGAAAACGCCGCCTAAAAAAAAACAAGCAATGTGTTGTTATTTGTATATGACTAGACTGTGTTTGATATGGGGTGTGTACAAGGGATCCCACCCCACGAAGCTCCTGAAGATGAATCAACTCACAGGAAAGAACATGAGAGGACAATTTGTAATGAAGGTATATAAGGATATGAAGAGCTTGTTTGCAAAAGGGGTTAGATCCACTTTAGACCATTCCGAGAAAATCAAGTTTTTTTATTTCTCCCATATTGCAATATGTTTATGCAAAACAAATTTGTCCTGATATACTACCCTACCATGTGAATGTAAAACTGAGTATGAAACATCAGCCTGTCTTCATATTTCTAAAATAATTTTTCCAAAAATTGAACTTTGTGGATCTAGCCCCTTTTGCAAACAAAAATTTCTCATAACTAATCCTTATCAATTTAATCACCCACTATGAACATGTATGTGAGTTGGCTCATAACTGAAGTTTTTTCCATTCATTCTGATTAAATTTCACCCATCAAAAGCAAAAAATAATGACAACTCACATGTCACCGACATTGCTCAACTGTAAAATATTTTGTTTGCAAAAGGGTTAGATCCACTTTGTTTGCAAAGGGGGCTAAATCCACAAAGTTCAATTTTTGGGAACATTATTTTAAAAATATGAAGACAGGCTGACTTTTTCATCAGTACTCAGTTTAACATTCACATGGTAGGGTAGTATATCAGAACAAATATTTGTTTTGCATAAACATATTGCAATATGGGAGAAATAAAAACAAACTTGATTTTCTCGGAATGGTATCAAGTGGATCAAACCCTTTTTGCAAACAAACTGAAATAGATTTTTCTTAGCCATTTTTTTACACTTTTTGATGGGAATTTCAACTTTTCTTTGGTA
>JBAMJV010005919.1:0-20000 GCA_037951105.1 Echinarachnius parma
CGAAAAAATAAGGCAGGAGCCGTCTCGGCCGGGAAACATTTTGGCGACGGACACCCACCCCCCCCCACCCCCCCCACCCCCCAACTGAGAGGACTTTCAAGCAATTTCCTCGGTCTCGAAATTTTTTTGCAGGCGGTCTCGTGGCGCGAAAAAATTGGTCTCGGTCCGGTGCAACGGCAAATCACCCCCCCCGCCACACCCCCAAGTGTAAGAACCTGTCTACGCCACTGCTCTGGCTCTGTATAGTGTACTTCTAATCGAATGAAGGCTGCTGACTGGATTGCTATAAAATATAATAATATGGTAGATATAACGTGTTATATACCAGTAATTTTGATTCGATTGTTAAATAAGGTCGATTAAGACACAAAATTATGTAAAGTCATTAGTACAATTAAATTAACTACTTCATTAATTACCCCTATGTATAGGTGCATACACTATTCGAGGGAAAATTCCCAATTTTTACTGGCTTAGCAGTCCTCAAGGTTTATTGCTGCCCGTAAATCTCGAGTCTTGGACTCGATCTTTAAATAAGTAAAAATCCTCATTTTGAATACAATATTTTATACGAAGTTCTTTGATTTTGGGAATTAAAGAAAATACAACAAAATTAATATGCGAGAATCAACTGTTGAACGGTACAGTGTACGAATGCGCGGTATGCTTATCTCCAACGTATATTGCGTGTAAATGGTCCAGCTGACTGGACCATTAAACTTAGTAGATGTGGTCTGGGGTGAGTATCGTTTTCTGTACCGGGCCACGTAGTTCCAGTGTAGGCTGGCATTGCTCTGGCTGCTTGTGTGACGTGCACAAAAATTGCACCATTTATATAAATATGCAAAATCTTCTCCGTGGGAGGGGGATACCCCCTCCCAAACCCTCCCTATTTGGCTCTGCCCCAGCCCTCGGTATCTTCGCCCCCTCAGGGACTCATTCTTGGCTATAGGCCAAGTTGTTGGAATCATACATAATGTGGCATTATGGTTTATGTTGGAGCTGTGTATGACACTAAATACAGACATTTGTGTGTCGCGTTGGGTACATATTTATTAGGTGTCTGCAATTATTTATTTTCTTCGTGAAAATATTTTTCAAATTTCTGGTCGATCATATCATAACACGCTTTCCCAGATACAGTCAATGTTAATGCCCGAATTTCCTATCTTGGTAAGCACCAGATTTCACAATTTCAAGTCCAAAATGCAAAAGCTCCCTACCGTGGGAGGAGGGGACACCCCCTCCCACACCCTCCCCCGCTCAGTCACTTCGCTCCCTCGGGCTTGGTCGCTTCGCTCCCTCGCAATGTCTCACTCTCAAATCTGGCTAAGAAGTTGACGAGCGCAGCCATGTGCACGTGGTTGGGGCATGAGCCCCTATACACAAAAAAGCGTGAGCCCCCTTAGGTTTTTGCCCCCCCCCCCCCCAAATCCAGAACTGATTCCGGCGCGCCCTGGTCTCGACCATCTTAATGAATGATCTTGGCTGCGAAAACAAATTGACAAGCCCCCCCCCCCCCCCCCCCCCCCCCCCCCCTCCCCCCACTGAGAGGACTTTCAACAAATTCCCTCGGTCTCGAAAAAAATAAGGCAGGCCGTCTCGGCCGGGGAACATGTTGGCGACGGACACTCCCCCCCCCCCCCCCACTCCCCCCCCCCCCCCCCAAACTGAGAGGACTTTCAAGCAATATCCTCGGTCTCGAAAAATTTTGGCAGGCGGTCTCGGGCGCGAAAAAATTGGTCTCGGTCCGGTGAACGGCAAATCATCCCCCAGGTGTAAGAACCTGTCTACGCCACTGTTCATCCAAATAAGGTGTAAATGTGTAATAATTGTACACTTTTCTGAAACTTTGTTGTACTGGTATAAAAAGAGGTGAATATTTTCGGAGTGTTTTGGGCTGATTACCACTTGTCCACAGTCTCTCCATGCACACGGTTCAATCCGCAAAAAAAAGAGGAAAAACCTATATTCGATTTTCGGCCGTATTTAGCTAATCTGTCATGGCAACGCTGTCCTCAAGTCGATGCTTTGAAAATGAGTTATTTACAGATGAAGAAATCAATTATAGTATCGAATTCCTGCGCGTGATTTGTGCAAATAGAAGTAGACAGTCAGAATCGAACCAATAAACTTTGAAATTATTTGAACAAACTCTTTGCCAAGGTCATGCAGAATTGGATAAATATCTTCTTTTTTTCCGTTCAAAATACGAGTCAAATGGTAAAAAGAGGCGCGAATGTAAACGCAACGAACCTCATTCACATTAATATGTCTTTGCAATGTTTGAGAAAAAACAAACAAAGTATTATAGTTTTGTCTTCAACATATTTTTTCCTTTTGTGTAATGAATGTTCAAAATACAAACCCTGGTATAGATTTTAAAAGAAGATATCTTTATACATTAAAATGAATACCTTTTATATAAAAATTTAATAAATTATAGATAAATTAATTATGAATACATGTATAAATAACGTAGTACTATCAAGGGTCAGATGTGAACATACATTTTTAATTCTTAATTTATACCAACTTGGTAAGGCGGTCTCTTCTTATAAAAAAAAACACAAATCAGTATTATTTCAATCTTATAAAAAAAACACAAATCAGTATTATTTCAATCTCTTTTCGACCCTCGCACCATGTATATCCTCGTCTATCCCGCCCCCCCCCCCCCCTTATCCCCCCCCCCCTGTTTCTACCATCTACATTCTCTTTGTCTCTCTCCCATTTGTTAGTATATATTGATTTTTGGAAAACAAGAAAAACAAAAAGAACCATATTTTGTCTCTGTACGTTTATGTTCATTTAGACAGGTAGTCCAAATGTTGAACTCGACAATGCCAAATTTCTCTCTCAACTCTAATAATTCTTATTATTATCTTAACTTGCAAGCAAACACGGACCTATCTTCCAATATTTACATTTATCAGAGCCATCTTCAAAAAAAAAAACTTTTATCGACTGTGTGTTTTGTGAATATTAATTTCATTTCCTATCCCGCATTCGCTGAGTTTGTTTGGTGCTAATAAAATAAAATGAAATGTTTGTCTAAAATAAGGGGTTCTTAATTTTGTAGCTACACCGAACTTCATATTTCCCCGCTCACATTTTATTTGATCTGAAGCGCGCGAGTGTCCGGAACCTTTATTATACCACTTTCACCTCGCCTCGCCTCTACTAACGTTTGCTTTTAGAGAGTTTCCTGATAATTATGTATTTCCATATATGAAATTGAATAACCTTTCAAATATTTGCACACATTTTCTTTCTCTAATTTTTTTCTGTTTGAATTTCATTTATTTTACCCACTCCTACAATCTCTTTCTTTTGTACTTTTGTAAATAAAACGAATACCAAACCGGAGGCATTGCCGACCCGCCACTCATGAACCAGCACTGACTCCTAACCCTAACCAAAACCCTAACAATAATTCTTAACCTAATCCAAAACTTACGATTCATAAACATGATAAATCAACGGACATCTCACCCCAAACAAAACCCGCCTACCATGCCTATGCATGCCTATAATCTAATACAAAACTTACGACTCGTGAACCAATACAAGCTTCTAACCCTGTAACTGAAACCCAAACACTTACCCAAACATTACGACTCATAAACCAATAAAGACTTCTTACTCTAACCAAAACCTACGACTTATATAAACCATAACCACCAGTAGCGACGTGTGGTCGGACTGATAAGGGGGCACCTTATGTATTTTTAAAAATTGTTCTCCTTATGATTTGATTGTGTTTTCCAAATTATTATTATTATTATCATTATTTGTTTTTTTGTTTTTTCTAGGGGGGGGGGGGGGGGGCACAGGCCCCCATGTGCTCCTCGCAGTATCCGCCCACCCCCTCAAACCGTTCTTGAGGCATAATATTTGTCCTTCTTTAACATGTTTAACTTTTGCCCTACATCATTCCATGCTCCACCGTCAGCGGCCCGATAATTTATATCTGTCACCGATCCTCTCTAGACTTGAACTTGTTGGCAAATATTTGCGGGAATAATTGCGCTACCACATTTTTAGCGTAATTTCGACGAGTAAACAAGTCAATCTTATACGCGTACAGCGAGAAGAAAAGCAAGAAAAAGAAGAAGAAATTGAGAAATGTGGTTTCGCCATTACTCGTATTTACATATTTCTTAAGTCCTTTTCCAATTTCCAAGACGCTTTTATTGGGGGGGGGGGGGGGGGGGTCACTATATCGAGAGGTAATAATCTTTAAGAAATGTAACCCAGTCACCTTTCTCTCACAGAGTTAGCCTTTCAACAGACCTTTCTGCTTTCAAGACAAATGAAATGCGTGAAAGCATTTTCAAGACTCGTGTACAAATGCAACACTTTCACTACGTACTTGATAACTCGATCTTTGCGAATGCAGATCGCGTGGCCAGTTTTGAGGTCGATAAAGAGAGGTGAATTTAATCTCAAGAATAAGTTGCATTATTTTTTATTTCCAAACGTTTGTTTGTCAAGAAAAAAGGACTTGAAAGAAAAAAGTACTTAACAGATACCCACATGATTTGGGTTTTCGGGTCACCTTTTAGAATACGGAGTGAAAACATCTTAAAATCTGAACAAATAGCATCCTGTCACCTTAACTTTTCAACGGTTACTTCTGAAGAAAAACAATGACAATATAACACATCTTGTGTACGCAAAGGTTCCTTGGTAAATGTGGTTAGGCCATTATTTGTATTTACTTTTTTGCTTTTAGTTCCAAGTCATTTTAGGGTCACCTTTGTTTAAAGAGGTGGATAACCCAGTCACCTTTCATACCAGGGCCCCGTTGTAGAAGGACCTACAATCGATTGTAAAGTTGCAATTAATTGTAAGTCAGATCACGTGACTAAAGCTGCAAAATCTGATTGGTTCAAATGGGCTCTTTTTTGTTTTTGCAAATTTAAAATCGATTGCGAGTCTTTCTGCAACGAGACCCTGATCTGATTTTCATATTACTACGTGTTCGTTTCGAGGAAACAAAGTTATACAATTTCCAGATAACCGATTATACTTCTGTTCAGACGCAACATCGAGAAGGGAGAGGGGAGAGTCTGCCATGGACGTAGGGGATTTTTTAAATTTTTAACAGGCGCCGAGGTATTTTGTCCGTAGAATACAAATTCTTCCCGAGTTTACTTGACCTGTTGACAAGCACAAAAACTCTTCACCACTAAAAGCTACCCCAAAATAACATGATTTTTGCCCGGAAATGATATGTTTTGCCAGAATATTGCAATATTCTAAATTGGCATTTCTATAGTTCTACATTTATTCAACACTTTTAATCACGACCTTTAAATATACATTTTTTAAACGTGCTTATTGTAGTCACAATATAGCGCGTCATTTTCAAAATTAATACATATTTTGCGCTCTGGATTCCCTATAAACTTGAACCGATAAAATAAAGCAACCTCTGATTTATAACTCATATCTCGGGGTGGTCAATTTATTTTTGGCATTGCCAGTTCTACATTGCCATCATAATAGATACTTTAATTGTGTGTGTTTTCATCTCATCATCTTAAGTGCGCTAGATTTTAAACATACATTGTAAACAAAATCATTTTGACGACGATCTGGATTGTTTTAACTTGACCATACATGGTGACCCGATAAAACAAACACACCAATTTACGACTTCACCTGAAGGGGTAATATATTTTGTGTCAATCTCCGTTCGAGATATAAAGCCCACCTTTATAATTACTGCCCTTGGTTGTGTTTCCGCGCTAGATTGTTGTCACCCCTGCAGCTCAGGCCGATGTGTGCCTAGTCCATCCGCATGTCCACGTGTTATCCAAAGTAGTTACATACTATATGGGGGTGTTTCACAAAGATCCTAAGTTGAACTTAACTCTAAGTTGGACTGTAAAAATATAGTAAGCCATTTGTAGCCTTGAAATAAAATATATTCAAAAGCAAAAATGCAAGTATTTTAGACTTTTCATCAATTTGACATCAAGAACATGAGATCTCCTTGATTTAGAGAAACATATTAATGATTTGAAACAACATTGCATGCCTTTTAAAAGTACTTTTTTTTAAGTATACAATTTATTTTCAAAGAAACTAACAGCTTTCCATACGTTTTAAGTCCAACTTAGAGTTAAGTTCAACTTAGGATCTTTGTGAAACACCCCCAGGTTTCTTGTCTACCCAGAGGCGCGCGATAAAAACGCCACACTCATTGCATCACCACATCATGACCATCAACCGTGCCTTAAAGGGATCTAGTAACTTTGTTGGCATGTGCAGAAAGTGATGAAAGGTTGTTCAAATGTGTAGTTTTGTGATATGTGAGTATTGTGTGAAATGTTCATGTTAAATGGATGTTTAATATGGCCAAGTAAAGAGTGAAAATGCAAAGTGATATTCGATAACTCATTGCACTGACTGTGTACACAGTTATGACCATCCAGTGGATAGTTAAAAATCCCAACGCTTTAATCGTAAATATCTTTCTAACGAAAGGGAAATTCGAAAAAAACCTATTCCATACTTCTATTGATAATACGAATACAACAAGGTATGAGGGAACCTCTAGATTTCGAATGAAGGTTGTGTGGATTTGGACAATGTTACTAGATCCCTTTAAATCACCGAAGGGCTGGAATTTAAAAGGAGGTTTATGTAAACCACGGTTTAAACCATGATTTATATAAACCTACCTTTGAGAATTCCAGTCAATGTGCCTATAACATATATAAGCTAGAGAACGATACAAGAGATAATTACATAGCTTTTGAAACTCATGTATTAAGCCGCCGATATTTTGGGGAGGATTGGCTAGCAAAAGTCTATTATTGCTCTTCTTGTTCTTTTTTTTTTAGCATTGCCTCGAGAAAGGAGTATGCATACAATTATTCGTGTCTAACTGTTTATATGGCATATATATACATAATATTATGTTCAGCTTTTATTTCAGGGACGATTCGTTGAAAAGAAAGAAAGGATAGTATACGAAAGTCAATACTTGAGCCTTTATGTCACATAATTATAGTATTTGTTGATAAAATAGGGTGGCATTTAGTCTTTTCGTGTTACACAATTGATTCAGCTATCATTTTTATTAGAGAATATTTGATGAAAAGGGCCGTAGCTTTTGATTACAAATTATTAAGTCCTTAGTTCAGGTAGCATAATGCTGTTGTCTAAAATGATGACAGCCTATAAATTATTTCAAGTCAATCATTGAGGTATATAATTATATTTTCACCGAGTTTTTACTGAAAGGGGACATAAATAATAGCTACGCTTGAAAGTTAATTTACGAACCGCTATTTCGTTGTATGGAAAAAACGATGACATAACATTATTTTGAAGAAAAAAAAAATCATTTTTGCTGTAGTATTTAATAAAGTATTCGCTGAAAAACTTTTTGAAAGATTTCTATCGAGCTGATACTATTTCAGAAGTCATTTCCTGATGAGGTAATGAGGACATAATAAAAAAAAAAGATGAAGCATTTTGAACCCCACTATTGAGTCATTATGTATACACGGAGTATATACGTAGTGACCGAACAAAACGGCTGACACAACCTTTTTGGATGTCAATTATTGTGTCATTATTTTCAAGGATCGCTTCCTGACGAGAGGAAAGTGAGGACATGTAATTTTGAAAGGCAATTACGGTGCCATTGTCGTCGTATATGCATCGAGTATAATAGCTAGAAAAAAAGGTTGTCATAATTATATATATATATATATATTTAGTCGATTGGTATAATAAACAGTATGACCTTCGCATCCTTCCGTGACACCACCATTATTATTACATACAGCTAAACGCAGCAGGTAGATTGGGGCCCAGCCAGGATTAAAGGGATAGTTGAGTTCTGGTAAAGAGAGTACAGTTTTGGTCAAACTGAATGTTATAGTAACCCAAACCTGCAGCATTACACTACAAACTAATAGTAATAACTCCACCATGCTCGAAAGGAATACAAAATTACAAATGACTAAGTAAAACGCATGTTATCATTAAAAAAAGAGCCGTTAAAACTCAAGAGGGCGCTCTCTAACCACTCATCGGTTTCAACCATTTAAAATAAAATATTGTGCATGTGAGGTTTTGTTGAAATAGTGATTAGATAGAGAGATATTCAACAACTATTTAAAAACCTATTTTGTAAATTTTTGAAAAGAGGAAGCATTTAACATTTTTTGTTAACGGCTCGTTCAAATTTATCGAATAATTGTGGGGCCCCACAATTATTACAAATGGTTATGTTTATGGATATTTCAGCCATTTCTGAACCGATTTTGATCAAATAAAGGTTATTCTGTCATTAAAATTGTATGTTCTTTCGAATTTGACACTCAGTTTTTCATTATCTCACAAAGTATTATGTGTAGCGTCCTCTATACCAAAACTCAACTATCCCTTTAATCTAGGAAGAGGGGCGGAATAAGTGGGGCGCTTTAATATAGAAGAAGGCGCAGCCTTAGTGGATGTAGATATTACGTAATTCAATTCCATGTTGTCTTGTTTTCTCTACAAGGGAGGGGGGGGGGTGGGGGGGGGGCAAAAACTCATATGTACGTGTGTTTTTGTGCGTGTGTGTGTGTGTGTGTGTGTGTGTGTGTGCGTTTGTGTTTCTGTATGTTTGTGTCAATGCATGTGTGCATTTGGTACGTACGCGTGCGTGCATATGTGTATGTGTGTGCGTGTGTATGTACGTGTATGCGTGTGTGCGTGCGCGCGTGTGTGTGTAAGCGCGCATGTGTGGATTGTGTGTGTGTGTGAGTGTGTGTTGGCGGGGGGGGGGGTGGGGGGGGGGGGTGGGGGGGGGGGGTAGCGAGTCGCCCCCTTGGCCCAATCCCTAGCTACGCCAGTGCAGGTCGAGATGACATTCGAGAAAATACAACCGTGTATTATTTCACGGGTTAATTTGTTTGCCTACAGTGCGTACGTACGTCAGTTGTGATTTTTTTGTATACGCCATTGATGGGCTTTCGTTTGATCGGGGTTTTCAGTAAACATACATTTTGTTTCTCTCTTCACGCAGTACATTGACAGTTACGTTACCAATTACCTTGTAAGAAGTTCAGATATTTTGAGGTTAGGGTACACATGTACTGGAGAGGCGACATATCAAATGGATCTAGTAATATTGCCAAAATCCACACAACTAACATTTAGAACTCTACCCGTTCTCGTATACCTCGTTATTCGTATTTATACCAATACAAGCATGGAACAGACTGGTTTCGGTATGTCGAATTTCTCTTTCGTTCGAAAGATATGTCTGTAGTGTATGGCTGATGTGTTTGGATTTGAAATTCTCCACAAGAGAGATTTTAAACTGTGGACCGACAGTCAGTGCAATGAGTTTAATAGCAAATCACTTTGCGTCTTCGCTTGTTACACGGTCAAATGACATTTATTCACCATGGAATTTTCACTCATCACACTGTGGACATATCAGATTACAGAAATACTCATTTTATCAACCTTTCTTCCAGTTTTTGCACATGTCAACATGGTTACTATATAATATATATAGCCCTTTAAAAGATACATGTGTCGCGATGGATACACGTGCACACGTGTCAAATCTTTTAATTGTTTTTCCTCGGGAAACGTCCTTGGAAAAACAAATTATGGGATAAAAATAATAATATCGTCTCTAGGAAAGACAATATTTAGTACTTATTTTCTCTACATACTTTTAATTGTTTTATTTTTTATATTTTTACAGTGATCCATTATAACTTTGTCACACTCAGCCAAAAATTAATTGGAGCTTTCAATTTTCTCTTGTACCAATGAACCTTGGAATTTAGCTTTGTATATGGTAACAGAATAATAAATTGGTTCAAATATCAAATGCTTCCCGAATTATATATATATATATATATGATATAATGATAAGCGTTCAGGAACGCCTTTCGGATGTATTACAAATTAACTGGCAGTACGTGATACAACCGTACATCAATTTCACTTTAAAAAACAAAATGGGTAACAACATTATTTTTTCTAGGAATTATCACACTTCTGTCAGAAGAATCTTTTGATGATAATGGTTTCGTATTTATGTCTCGAGTATCTCTTTTTTGCAGAAATCGTATGAAGGTTGAAATCTTTAATATGAAGGTAATGGATCACTTTAAAGTTGATTTTCAATTTACTATTTCAATACCATGTAAATGTGATAATTACAACGACTTTTGTAGCTGGCGACACGGAATACATTTACTCTCATATTTCGGATGACTGAGACAGAAACAAAAACCAATCAAAAGAAAAAGGTCGACTCTGCGATTGCTGTTTGTCATCAATAGAAAAAAAGAAGAACATCGCTTCAAAAAATGTATGAAGGGAGTTCAATTGTTACCGCTGAAGGCCCTGATATTCGGTAATGGGGTCATACAGTAATATGGGCTACATTTGTATCATACATATACAGACATACCTTAACCCTTAGAATACTGATTTTACAATTTGGTACCTTTTCATTACACATAGCGCCGTTATTTAACCGTCCATATGTGGGTTTAGAGTTAATTAAACGTTCAACAACTAAACGACGGTCACGTGATCTGGGTGTCGCCAAGACGCATAATGCCTTTGGTGCAAATAACCATTTCCTTTTTCAATTGAAGAACGACGATTTTATGGCGAACACTTTGCAAAAGAATAAATGACAATTTACTGATAAAGGTCGTGACATTAAGCACCATTTATTGTAGACATTTTATGTAGTTACAGTTGATTGGAAATATTTTATTCATCTTGAATCAACACTAATTTTGGAAATGAGAAATAATATGTGTGTCGATGTTATAAGCAATTCAATGAAATACAATTATTCATCTCTCAAATATAAATCTAATTTCATTATGCACCCACACAAACCCACACTAATATATACACGTACGCATACATACAACACACAACCAAACTAACTAACTAACAAATAACAAACACAAAATGAAACTTACAAACATACAGACAAACAAACAGTTATCATGCACAATATTCATATTCAATAGGTGTACATAATTATACAGTGACACTTAATCAGTTATCTATACACACTACACCATGTATATAATGTAAATAGGTGCATACCATGGTAAAATTGTGATAATTGTGTAAAGAATATCATTATAATAATGTTGTACCATACTAAATATTTCACACACACACCAACATCAGGTGAGAAGAGGTATATCTATATTGTTATGAATAAAATACTCACGTTATTTGTGTTTGTGCTGTTGTCGTTGTTATTGTTGTTGTTCATCCCATCCGTCATCTTGAAACAATAGGATGATCTTCGGAAGATGCGAAACTGTTGCGGCGGTGCTTCCGGTTTTCTCTTTCTCCTCCTCCTCCTCCTCCTCCTCCTCCTCTCCTCTCCTTCTTCCTCTTCTTCGGAAGTTGCGAAACTGTTTCAACGGCTCTTCCGTTTTTCGTTTATTCTCCTCCTCCTCCTCCTCTTCTTCTTCCTTTTCTCCTTCCGTCAGAAGATGCGAAACTGTTGCAACGGCGCTTCCGTTTCTCTCTCTCTCTCCTTCTCCTTCTCCTCCTCCTCCTCTTCTTCTTCCTCCTCCTCGTTAGTCGCCTGCCGCCTGGTAACAAGCTCCCGGATTTTCAGGAAGGCAAGGTGATGATGGTCAGCACATCTCTTGACCGTCTTTTATCTCAGGATAATATCTCGATCTTGTCTAAACTTCCTTCCCCTTAAATAAGGTGATACATATATTCCTTCTTCTTAACGTGATTAATATTTGTTGCGCTGATTATGTCCAGGTTACTATCGTTTCACAGCATTTATACTTTTATAGGTGGCTTGCTTTATGTTAGATTATCAGTTTGTGTTAAAGGTACATTATCACGTTTGTATGTTGGTTCCTTTCCTTCTGTCCAACTTGGGGTGATGAAATACAGGCGCGATAGAAAGATAGGGACAACGTTTATAGCCCAAAGCAATTAATAGTTCATATAGCGCAACGCATCATCAATGATTTAAACATTTTTTGAAACTATTATAAAGCAAGTGGTCCAGCAGTCTCAAAATGTATAATTATTTGTAACTTTGTACAGTAGTCAATACACGCATTTTCGGTTCCAAAAATTGAAAAGAGCTTCCCATAATAAACGCTATCTTATTATGGGTGCAGTTAGCTGGTATTTGGATGTATAAATTATTACCAAAGCGAGCGCCTATTTTAACATGTTTGAAGGAGAAATGCATGGAGGTAACAATCTAGGCATGCATGCAGGCACGCAATGAATACAGCGTCCAAAGATCGCAGCTTGATTCGAGGTTGTTCAATTCATAAAGGTTCCATGAACATGTTGAATAGTATATATACCATATTATTATGTACCAGAGTGAGTTGGTTGGTTCGTTCGTTCGACGTGTGATACCCACGCACGCACGGCTCACACATACAATCTGAGTTGTGGTAGTATATATCTTGCTCTCCGATCCTCATATATACCATGACATGTATACCACCAGGCTAGCTGTTCTTGCATACGTTTGTTACCGGGCTACTTGATTGAAGGGTTGACGTTCGCGTACATCTTGATTTGACTGTGAGGTATATATTATCCTGATCAAATAAGTCTCTATATACCAAGTACCAGCCTGAGGTTACGTTTGAAAATTATGTACGAAACGGGTTCAAGTGAAACCATTGAGGCAATGTCAGTCTACAAAAAATACCAACTCCCGCATGTGGTGAACGAACGCCAATAATCCAGGTTTCAACTTATGGTGGATGAACCTAGTTCTCGTGGCAGAGACTTGCGTATTTACCCTGCCAGACTGTTTTTTTTTTTTTTTTTTAAATAAGTCTGATTTGAAGGGTCACACAATTCTATAGGGCGAGATCCAATCTGCTTTTAGTTGATGTTTCGAGTATATGTTATGTCCCAACTAATCTATAGCTAGCTGATCATGAATGAACCAATCTAAGACTCCGTCACTCAAAAACAAATATTGTCCGTGCACCACAGTCATTCATTCACACTGGTCATGATTATTTTCCCTTTGAAATGTTCATTTCAGAAGAAAGAAAAAGTATTGCTTATTATAAGTGGTCTACCGCACATACAGGATAATATAACTAAGGTCTTGTTTAGAGGTTAACGGCCAGCTTACAATATTGCCACAGAATATAGCGTGGTATCAACTCAAACAGTCGGATTTGAGATTTCTTTTCAGTAATATCAAATCATATATACGCCACAAGATAGCCGAAGAAGGAAGTAGTCATAAACGAATGCCCCATACGGTGGATCGAGTATTACAAAGCGTGCATGTATTGTACATTATGGGGGATGGGGGGGGGGGGGGGTTAATATCCATGAGGATGCAACCTTATCGAATGTAAAAACAACAACAAAACAAAAACAAAGAAGAGTAAAACTAATGTGTCATAACAATTATCATAATAACACAAAATGTCTTCATTCAACATATTGAAACAAAATGGATGGGGGGGGGGGGGGGGGGTTAATATTGATGAGGATACAACCTTATCGAATGTTATAAAAATTAAACAAAAGGGGAAGGAGGTAGTACACATAATGTGTCATAAACAATTATGCTAATACATAATGTCTTCATTCAACATATTGAAACAAAATGGATGGGGTGCGCTAGAGAGCGGGAGGGGTGCATGAATTGCCATAGGGGGTAATGTTGCCCCCCTTGTTTCTCCCCTGATAGCTACCCCGCTGAGTGTGTCTGATGGGAGTAACGACCCCTGGTTGGCTCGAGCTGACTCGGAGCTCACTTTGATATGTGAACGACATTTGATTGAATGGGGGTGAATGTCGCCAAACGAAAAAAAGGAAAAAGAAAAAAAAAGAAACAGGGAGAAAAAAAGAAGGCAATATTGTTCGCTCAGCGCGCTACGCTAGCTATATCGCTAGACCGTCGTGCCTTCCAGCGCCCGCGGGGCATCGAATTAGAGTTCGGCTGGCTTAACCTTTATACCATCCTCCCCATTATATTTATATGCACAGCGCAGAGACAGACACACAGACCCATGCACGTACACACGACATTATACATTCACGTGCACGTGTGTGACACACATACACAGACAGAAATACATACATACATACATACAACACACACACGTGCGTGTGAGAGCATTCATACACATATAAACACACACACAGACGCACGCACGCGCACACACATACACCCACACGCAGACACATGTACACGGACTATGACACAAACACACACAACCACAAACACACATAATTATGCAGATAATTATACTCATACATACAAACACACTCACCAACAATGCACTTATTGTGAAAAAGCCCCAAGAGACTTGGAAATCGGAAGATTATGAGGAAAAATAAAAATCACGAATATTTATTTTATTTTGTTGCTTGAATACACATGTACTACTAACTTTTGTATCCAATTGTCCTTAATTTGTTGTTTTCCTGCGTTTTTGTTTGAAGGGATAGTTGAGTGTTGGTATAGAGGGCGCTACACAAAATATTTTTACTGTCAAATTTGAAAGAGCATACAATTTTAATGACAGAATAAACTTTATTTGATCAAAATCGTTTCAGAAAAGGCTGAAATATCCATAAACATATTTTATTCATAAGTCTACCGGCCGGGGGACATTTTGACTTTTTAGATAAATCCAAAAAAATGCTTAGTTATAAACTACTTTGACAAAAATCTAAATAGGATTTTAAAAAGTTGTAGATGATATCTCTATTGAATCATTATTTTATCAAAACATCAAATGCACAATTGTGTATGAAAAATGGCTAAAAACCAATGAGTTTTTAGAGAGCGCCCTCTTGAGTTGTAACGGCTCTTTTAAAAAAATGATATTGATAACAGGGTTTTTACTTAGTCGTTTGTAATTGTGTATACCTTTCGAGCATGGTGGAGTTTAGCGTAATGGTGCAGGTTTTGGTTACTAAAGTTAAGTTTGACCAATACTCAACTATCCCTTAAATTAACTGGTGGATGGGGGTGCGTGTGTGTAAGCTCCGCCAAGATTATGTTGGTAAAACAATTAATATTAGTCACTTGTTTTGTGTGTTTCAATACTCCCATGTAATATCGAGTCATAGAGGTGTGTCAGGAGAATATAAACAAACATAGATAGAAACGAAGGTTTAGTAATATCCTAGCATTTTAAAGATTAAGTAAGGTGTTCACTGAACACAAAAATATTTAGTAAGTAAGGTCCAGCATCTCTATGATGTTAATCATCATGTAGGGGTTTGTATTAAGTAATATCTCTAAGATTTAATAAGTAGGGTCCAGCATCTCTATGATGTTAATCATCATGTAGGTGTTTGTATTTTAATTTATACATCAACCCCCATATAGCGAGTCATCGCGGTGTATAAGTCAGAAACAAACAAGGCGTTTTCAGTCTACTTAATACTTATAAATGAGATTTTAATATCATCATCTTTTAGTTTGTCTTGTTATTTCATGCATCAATCCCATAGCGAAAAATCGTGGTGTATAAGGCGGGTTTGGATTCAAAATAGAGTGACCCCGTCAGTGTTACAGAAACAAAGATTTTCTTTCTAATAGCCCGGTCACATATCAACGGATTGCGCAAACGTATGTCAAACAGAGAGCTAAATTTTCCATCCGTTCTATACGTTTCTTGTCCGTTCCTTGTCCGGTGATGTACGTTGTTCTATGTTTTGTACATGAAACAATGGAGACGACTTTCATCACCGGATAATTTAATTTCGCAAATTGTCTATTCGTTGGGCATACGTTTCCGCTATCCGTTGATATCTGACGGGGCCATAAGGTGTAACATATGAAAGCTTAATAGATGATATGAATTATCTAATTTATTGTGTTTTTAAACAATCTTTTAGGCAGGCCGTGAGATTGAATACTTAAAATACACACCTCAGATCAGTCGATGGTTCAAAATAATCAGACTCGTAAATTAATGGTGAAAACGAATTCGTAATTTCGTATTCGTATCCGACGCTTCCCTGTGCCTGTATACGTGCCAACAGCGAGTACAATTTAAAGTGATACGATTTATCCAAAAGGGATATATTTTGAGACTTCACTCATAATTCTACCGATATCATCGAAAGATTCTTCTGAATAATGTGTGAAAGTTTCGTAGAGAAAGAACACTGTTTGCCTAGTAAAAAAAAGAGAAGAAGTGAAAACGGATGTCAGATTCTATCGCCTATACTGCCCATTGTTGTTTGCCACTATCAAAAAGCGTTCTGGAACGCGTTTCAATTCAATCCTGAATACCTGCATGGTAAGGAAGACATTTAAAAAATAACAACAATTCATTCTTCTGCTATACCATGACTTGAGCTAAACAAAACGGTAGGCCTACACGAGAAAAGTGGAAGCTCCAATTGATTTGGGTTGAATTATTTGACACTTTAATGACAGCATCTTTTATTTTGTATGTCAAACATTCGCGTGCACGGCCTAGAATGAAAGCGAACTTCGTAATTTATGCAAATATGTTAAGATAGCAGATCAAGGACGCATGCACGGTTGAAAAAATCAATGTCCATTAAAAGTTTTTTTTTTCATCTCCAAATCTACCAGTCGATTCAGCAGCCTAGAACATCGTAGAATGACACAGAAGTGAGTGAACTTCCAAATGAGTCAACAAGGTATTACGACTTAAACTTAAAGTGATCAATTTATTTCGTGAAAATTCAACCCAAAATCAAATGGAGCTTGCACATTCCTCTTGTACCTTATTGTTTGGCTCATGGTAACAGCAAAATGAAATGGGTTTTGATTTGTTAAATGTATCCCTAATTATGGGGATATTTAAGATTGATTTTGAAAGCGTCTTTCGACCGTCAAGAGTATCCGAATTTGGAAAAATATCAAGACAATGGATCACTTTAAAGGGGAATTTGCAGTATATACAGGCTCTCTTTTAAAGGGCAATGAAACCCAAGCAAAATGTTGCTTTCATAGTCTTGAAGAGATTAAGAAAAATAATCTCTGAAAGTTAGAGCATAATCGGGTAAGAAACAAGAAAACATTTATTCCTATGAGGAACTCAAATGGCAACGCACTCTGATAAGTGTGGTGGACAACTCCCCATATATGTTTTGTACACAAAATGTTCCCATTTTGACAGGTTTCTTCATAGTCACATTTTTCATTCCCCTAACTCATGATAGTTATGTATAATAGCATTCTACAAAAATATTGTTCGAACCCCTCGAACGAAGGTGTAAACATAAATTTTGAGAAAATTGAACAAAACTGAACATTTTTTTCCCCCACCTTTTTGTTTCCCGGTATTTCAAATTCAGTGTAATTTTTTGTTTGTTTACAAACGGTTGTAACAAATAAATACAACGTTTATACACACACGATTTCCCCCACTTTTTTGCCCATTTTTGTATTGATTGATGATTTTTTTGGGATCCAGGGTTGGCCGTTGTTTACGGATCGTCTTTTACGTGCTTGGGGGTTACATGGCGGGGATCCTTGTCGTGTGGTCCGAGGGTTTAGTTTTGTTTTGTCTTCCTTTTTTGTTGAGTGTGTGGTTGTAGGATGAACGGGTTGCCCTCAGAGTCAACCCGACCTAGTTATATCGGTACACACCCGTATTGCATTTGTGTGTTTTGCGTGCGTGTGGCGTGTGCGTTTGCTGGTGTGTACGTGCGTATTCGTGTGTGTGTGTGCGTACGTGTGTTTGTGCGTTTGTGCGTGTTGCGTTGTGTGTGTGTGTGGGGTGTGGGTACTTTGTGTGGGCTGTGTGTGTGTGTGTGTGTGTGTGTGTGTGTGTGTGTCAATTTTGACTCCATTTTCATTCGGCGCTCTATACTATAATACGGTAATAGCTGCTCTCTATACGTATGCACGATATCGACATGGACGCTGATTTGCGATTTGCGGGTACTGTATAACAGCTGTGTTGACCTGCCAACGACCCCGCTCAAATTGGCCATCCCACCCCTCAGCATCTATCCGCCATTCTGCATCACTATCTCATCTTGTATCTCTCTCCCCTCTCATAAAAATGCTTCCCTCCTCTCTCTCTGTTTCCGTCTCAACCCACTCCTCTCATGCTCTCCCCGTAATCCACCCCACCCCAATACGTTCTGCCATTCTGTGTCTCCATCTCTCTCCCTTCCTCTCATCTAAAAAAGAAAACTCTCCTACTCTATCTCTCTCTCTGTTTCCGTCTCATCCCTCTTCTCTCATGCTCTCCCCGCAGTCCACCCCACCCGAATATCTCTACGCCATTTTGTATCACTATCTCTGTCTTCCTCTCATCTAAAAAAAAACCTCTCCTCCTCCCCCTCCCCCCCTCTCTCTCCCTGTTTCCATCTCAACCCACTCCTCTCATGCTCTCCCCGCAGTCCACCCCACCCGAATATCTCTACGCCATTTTGTATCACTATCTCTCCCACTTCCTCTCATCTAAAAAAGAAAACCTCTCCTCCTCCTCCTCTTCCTCCTCCTCCTCCTCCTCCTCCTCCTCCTCCTCCTCCTCCTCCTCCTCCTCCTCCTCCTCCTCCTCCTCCTCCTCCTCCTCCTCCTCCTCCTCCTCCTCCTCCTCCTCCTCCTCCTCCTCTTCCTCCTCTTCCACCTCCTCCTCCTCCTCCTCCTCCCCCTCCTCATCCTCCTCCTCTCTCCCCCCTCTTTCCGTCTCAACACTCTTCTCTCATGCTCTCCCCCACCCACATGTCTCCGTCATTCTGAATCACAGTATCTAACCTCTCACTCTCCTTCTCTCCCCCTCTACCTTCCTATCTTCCGGCTATACTCTCCCCCTCACCCCCTCTTTCTCCGGATCTCCACATCCACATCTAACCCCTCTTCTCTCACGCTCTCCCCACTGCCTATCCATCTCCATCTGTTAAACGCTCTCTGTCTTACTGTTTTTATTATTTGCACTCTCCTTCTCTCCCCTATACCTTCCTCTCATCTGGCTACTCTCCCCCTCACCCCCTCTATCCCCGGCTCTCAACATCCACATCTTATCCCTACTCTCTCACGCGCTCCACACAGCCTATCCATCTCCATCTCCATCTGTTACATGCTCCATGTCTTACTGTTTTTTTATATTTTATTTGTTATTCTTGGTCATTACAATGTGATATTATGTTGTCATGTATTGCGTATTTTGTATTATTATTATCATTATTGTTATTGTGATTTCGTATTAATTTCCACATTTTCAAAACAAACAATACAAGGTGATCAAAATGTCGATAATCCTCAATTGCTCCTTTATTGTATTTACACTAAGCATGACATCAAATCACAATCGGTCTCCCTCTCAATCCCTCTCTCATTTTCTCTCTTTCTTCATTAAAAAAAAATGAGTCCGCCCTTCCATCTTTCTCCCTTCCTTTCTCTCCTCTACCATTCTCTGCCTTTCATCCCATCTTTCTTTACAAGCCGTAATCGGTGTTTCAACCTCTCTTTCCCTTAATCCCTACTCTCTTTCTTTCTCCCCCTCATCCACACTATCTTACTCTTACTGAAACACGTATGTAACTCACATGCATATCCGTCTCTTCAGTTCTCTCTCTCTCTCTCCCTCTCTAACTCTCCCTCTTGTACGATCTTACTCCCACTTTATTTCTTGTCCATGCCCCCATCTATAATTCTCCTCTTCTCTCTCTTCCTCTCTCTTTCTCTCTCCGTGATCCCTATTATTGGCGCCGCCCATCCACTGCTCTGTGAGTATTGCACTGAAGAGTTTTGTTCGTATATATACAGTAAGTCCTCTTGTCTAACTCTTCTATTCAAATTAATACCACAACGTATCTGACTTATGTCTTGAACGCGCCTCTTCGATAACTGGTAAAAAGGGAGGGGGGGGGGGGGGGGGTTACATCTGCCCTTCCATATCGCTCCCCTCTCTATCTCTCCCCTACCCCCCCCCCCCCCCCCCACACTTTTTATGTTTGTTTTTTTCCTTTCCCCCCCCCCCCCTCCCCTCCCCCTTTCTCTTTCATTTTGTTTGGTTATG
>JBAMJV010005919.1:25000-55888 GCA_037951105.1 Echinarachnius parma
ATGACTTTCGAGCACACCACTGTTACTATTTAGCGGATGATGTACTACTGTACACAAATGTATGCTGTTTAGTTTTTGAGGGATATCATTCAGCAAACAATTCCAAAAGTATAGGCTAGTGTATTTCACATTTATTTATTTTGTGAAAATACCATAGAGTTATATTGGCATCTAAAAAGAACTGATTTCTTTATGTGATATGTCGCAAGAGTTTGTAGTTTGTCCTCTCTTCATCTTCATCAGGCTAGCCTTGATACCAATACTTACCCCCTTCCTTGATCACCAATGTGGGAATATAAGTGTACTTTTTGGTTTTCTTCTTATTATGAATGGTAGTTGTTGAGCTTTACACGAATGTCATCTAATCAGTGGGAAAAGACTCATCCCAAAGATATGTCAGCTTTCATACTCTTTTATTTTGACTTTGTATTTCTAAACGATGTCGATACACCCTCGTATTCCCAGCCCCGTATTTTAATAATATATAATAATAATATTGAGTGCTAATCACAACCAATTTGTTTGCAGGTTGGTAATGTAAAATGCGACAATTCATAACAACAAAATTTATTTGTTTGAAATATTATACACAATAAAAAAGAAGAAAAAATATGGTTTATAATCATTGTAAACATTATTAATTTTATGGTTATATTATATATCTTTCTAGACCTGAAAATATTTACAAAGGCCTGAAATATAATATAAAGGTTTTGCTTGTAATACAGATTGGAAGGACACATGCCTTCCAATCATGAGGTTCCGAGTTTGGAACCAGAAAGTGCCCGGACATGTGGAAAGTGATTCTTAAGCACTGTATTCGCATACAAGTTGCCAGGCTGGAAGACTCCCCTTGTGTGCTAGATTTGTTACACTATGTATCCAATGACTGGGAATCTGGGAATAAACATGATGATACGCCGTGAGCGTCAAATAGACAAAATATTTGCTATATAGCAGCCATCATGTCATTACAATTATTATTGTTATGTGTGTTTCTTTAAAATTCTTTTGTTTTGTATTGTGTTATCATTTGTTTTGCCAGTATATTGTTTTTTAATCATATCAAATACCATTCAACATTCAGTATATGGTTTTACAGATATAACATGTGTCATTCTATAATCTGAAACATTTCCATACATTTTTGTCCATAAGAGTATGTGAAATTTCATTTTCTATGTCTGACACGTGATATATAAAGACACGTGACATAAAAACCATAGATCTAAAAAGGCACAATTTGGTATCAATAGCTGCACAACTATCTATGGAAGACATATCCGAAGAAATGCGATGATAGCAGCATGCGTATGGGTGTAATCGTGAAAATAGCAGAGTAGAACATTCATGAACCCTAAGGATTTAAGGCGCTTTTAACGTACAGTAGGGGTAAAATCCTTCATATGTGTTTTGTGGACTTCCAGTAGCTAGTTCGCGAGGTTGTGCACCTAGGTTGTGCTTCTACAAGGTCCTAGAAGACGATTATGGGCCCCAACCTTTTATAACATTCCATGTCTGTATAACCCCCTTTGCTTCCTGGGTATTAGTGTTGATTTTTTCTTCTTCTGAAGGTAAACAACTTCATCCAAAGCCGATCGTGTCAATGGCATTTACGGTCCTTTGGAGAAGCAATGGCTAAAAGTAACAAGCGATCCATTAATATCGAATGTTTCGAGTTCCCTTGTCACAGCGCCGTCAAAGAGAAATGTTCAAGTCAAATGGAGAATTCTTATAATTCACTAGCGACTTAAAGGGATAGTTGGATTTTGGTAAAGAGGGCGCTGCACGAAATATTTGTTTTTGAGATAATGAAAAACTGAATGTCACATTTGAAAGAGCATACAATTTTATTTTATCAAAATCGGTTCAGAAACGGCTGAAATATCAATAAAATAATATAACCATTTGTATTTATTGTGTGGCCCCACAATAATTTTTAACCAGCCGTTGAAAAAAAAAAAAATTTGCTTACACTTTTCAAAAATTTACAAACGATGATTTTAAAGAGTTGTTGATGATCTCTCTAATTAATCATTATTTTAACACACATCACATGCCCAATATTTTATCAAAACTGGTTGAAACCGATGAGGTGCCCTTCTGAGTTTTAACGTTTTTTTTTTGTTATGATAACAGGCTTTTTACTTAGTCGTTTGTAATTTTTGATACCTTTCGAGCATGATGGAGTTATAACTATTGGTTTATAATGTTATAGAGCATGTTTTGGTTATTGAATTCAGTTTGACCAAAACTGTACTATCCCTTTAAGATTTCCTCTCTCATTCATTACGATTTCTTAAGGACAGACTACTATCACAAAAAGAAAGATGATTTGAATGCCAAATTTATATTCTGAATTCTAAAACAAATCAATTAAACATAAATGGCAGGTATATAGCAAGGTTCGATCTTTTTCAAATACGCTCAAAGCGGATTTTTTTTTTAAATGTATAATTCCCACAAATTCCATACGAACGATTCTTACGTACCGTATTAATTGACATGCTATTCACATTCACTATTTTTGTTTGACAATGGCGATTCTTTTGTTCCCTCTTCATGTTAAGCTCAAGTAATTCATCTACTGTATTAATTCCGATCAATCTCATCATTCATTTGTATTGTGGACAGCAACGTTGAACAAAAGGCCCCATTTTTCTTTGCCCATTTCAGTTTACAAAATATTACTTAGTACACAACGTCAAAATTAGCCGTCTGAAATGTTTCGTCCGGTGCTTCAGCAAATCAATGACCATAAATAACGAGCTGTCCATTAACATCGCAATCTTCGATCTGTGGCTGACAAAAGAAATCGATTCTCTAGAAATGGGAAAACTTACTTTATTTTTCATCTTAGCATTTATATATAGTCTATTGCAAATTCTAGGCACTGATTGTTAATAAGAATACAACAAGGTACGAGGGAACCACTAGAATTTCAATTGGATTTTGAGGATTTGGACAATGTTACTAAGTCCCTTTACCATAATTATTATGAGTCATTACAAATAAACAATATTTTGTATCGGATTTTGGTTTTAACTTTTGAATATGTATACTTTTTGCGCCGTTTAAAAAAAGTTTTCTTTAGTTACATATAATTTGCAATAATAACCTTCTTATCTGTATCTTAACTGCTGAATTTGTGTTAGCGCTCAATCTTTTGACAGATTTGTTGGAATTGTAATTCATGTAATCTTGTCAAAGTTGTTGAAGATCTCCACTGTCACAAATGAGTCATTGGTATAACAAATATTTAAAAAACATTAATAGACTTTACTCGGATTTTTGTTTGATTGAACTCACTTTTTGCTTTCTAATAAAACCGGGGTCATGCAGTTACAGTGAATTTGCGATGATTTCTTATATGCTTTATTTAGGAGGACTTTGGGATGATATTCTATTACATACGAGAATTTCTTTAATACTGATTTAGTTTTGTTATCACTCGATCTTATTGCAGATATTTGGAATGACTTCTTACGTGCACGCTTAATGTATATAGTTTTATCAGTCAATCTTTTGCGGGATTTAGTATTTTTAACATTGATTTAGTTTTGTTATCACTTATTATTATGGAAGATATTGCAATGACTTCTTACGTGCTCGCTTAATGTAGTTTTACTTTCAAGTTACTTTAGTTATCACTCAATCTCACGAAGGCTTCTGGAAGCCCTTTTAGCATAGATCTCCAGTTCCGTCAACCGTAAATAAAAAATACAACATGTTCGAAAAATCCTGCACTTGACTTTGTGAACCTTTCTTCTTTTATCTGATAAAAAATCAAAATAGACGCACGATTTCGATGCCCTTGTCTTACTTACCCGACCCTTTTTAGGTTCGCATATACATGTATAATTCTCATCTATTTTCGCTTGGTCGAATACTGCTCATTTCTACTCGCTTAAAAAGGGTAGACAACCAGGGAGCGCGGGGAGGGGAGGGGGGGGGGGGGGGGGGGCGAAGGGACTGGCAAGGGGTGACCCCCGTGGCAATTTATGCCCTATTTTCCCCTTTCGCTATCCAACTGCGGGCAGTATAGGCATGATAATCTACCTAGTTACACAAAATATAGAACAACACATTGTATTTTAGCACATGTGTGCATGGCGCTATTATTATATGCAACTTATTACGCCCCCGCCCCCGCCCCCGCCCCCACCCCCCCCCCCCCGCTCATTTAGGTTGAACCAGGCGACACCCACCGAGGCAGACATTCACCATTTATTTCCAGTGCCATTGCCCTGACTGTTTGTCTCTCTATACTTTCAGATTATTCTCGTCTACTTTCGCTTGACTGGATTGCTTCTGCTTTCTGCTCGCTTATCCTTAAAAATCTAAAAAATCTTGAAATCTAAAAACGCTATAGCTAGCTATAGCTCCCCACTATCTTGGCCCCACCAAGTCGCGCGTATGCTAATGGCCGCCCGGCCACTTCAGCTCTTTAACTCCCAATTTGACCTTGGTCAGTGATTAAGTCCACTCCGGCGACTTCGAATTTTTTTCTTCTTCTTTATTTTATTTTTTTTTCTCTCAATCATTCTATCCATTCATTAACATTTCGGAGTGGAAAAGGGCGGGGGAAGATTATCACATTTGCGTCTGAATAATGAATATTAATGCGAGAAAAGAGCGCCCGAGCTGCAATAATTAGTCACGAAATTTCAAATACGCAAACAAAGTGGCTGAAAGAAAGAAAAAAAAATGCATGGTGGTGATTCAGAAAATAATACACAAAAGCGTAAAATAAACAAAAAATACAATCAGAGACTCGATATATTTTATTAATTACATTCCACATGTGAACGTACAGACAATTTATTGTGCATGTGCGAATTCGTATATAAATAACAAGCCCACAGACTCGCACATACAGACATACAAACTTGTCTGCACATACTAATAGTCAATCACACACAAACGCATAAACACACACACATATATAATTTTTTGTGCACAGACACATTAACAACCACGTACAAAACCAACGCAAAGACGTATACAAACATACACTTGTATGCCCAAACATTATAGCATTCAATTGTATTTTATATTTATTTTTTTAGTCTACGGTATATAGAGGGGAATTTCATAATTTCGTATTTCATAATTTCTTTACTTCTATTAAACAGTAAAGGTTATTTAACATTAAATCGTGATGCATTCATCAAGTTCATAAGTTATTTTCGTCTTCAAGTGTGGAATACAGCAGAAATTAATGGTGAAGTACCTGAGAATATCTATCATGTGCCGAAATAGGAATTTAAATTCATAAATAGATTTACCTCTGGATGACTGCACATGTTTTTTTAATGATCTCTTCGATTCTTAAAAAAGTTCGATAACGGTGTAATGTACTATCCAACCAAATAGTTATTTCATAATAGACGGTTGATTACATGCCTTTTTAATACTTTTACGAGTCATTCAAGACGTTTAATGGCCGTTTTCACCCAAAAGCTCACTCACCGTATACAAATTATTTATATGTATCCAACCATATGTACGCAAATCGACACCCAATAATTATATAAATTCAACGGGTTGAATCTTTGAGTGACATATTATTTTGTCCTTTTTGGGTTCAAAGTGTTGACAATTTAATGCCTGCCCTTTCTTCCTTTAGTTGCTGCATGCCCTTCCTACAAGAGAAGTGGGAAAGCTCACAGTGATTTTGGTTGAAATTGTGCAAAGTTAATGGATCACTTTAATCATGTTAATGCCATAGTTAATCATCCTTGAAACAAACACAAATTAATGAAACACATAACGAATGGGATAAACGATCAAGAATCGCAATATTATCTGGTGAATCTAAGATGAATTGTATACATTGTAACATGCATATGGCAAGTCATTTTAACATGTATTATCCCCATTTCTCGAAATCAAACCGTGACATCAGCTAAGGAATCCAGTTCTTGATTATCACGAAATTCACTTCTGAGATCACGAAATTAGTTCTTAATATCACAACTTGAATTATTTTAAGATCACAAAATTAGTTCTTGATATCACGAATTGAATTCTGAGATCACGAAATTAGTTCTTAATATCACGAATTGAATTCTGAGATCACGAAATTAGTTCTTGATATCACGATTCCTATGCTCGAGATCATGAATTTAGTTCTTGATATCATGGATTGAATTCTGAGATCAGGAAATTAGTTCTTGATATGCACGATTTCTATATACTCGAGATCACGAATTTAAATCTTGAAATCACGAATTCAATGCTTGATATCGAGACATTACTTCCTGCTGTTAACTACATGGCAATTCATTTCTTGATAATCATTAATTAAAGTGTGGGCTATCAAGAAATGGGAATACAATGTTATTTATGGCTTGCCATATACTGGCACACTGCACTGTATCAATATACGCTCCGAGCCGAACAAAAGGCAAAATGAATATACCTCGAAATGATTGCCAATTTGCCTATCTTTTACGGAGATATGATTTTTCTTTCTTATAAATTTCGTTTTCTTTTTTCTGTTGCTGCTATGATGTTCCTTCTGAAGTTGCTATTTTGCATCGTTGTTTTCTTTATACGAAGTTTATTCAGAATACAGTACACTTCTAAGAAATGTATTAAGAGGCGTTAAAGTTCATGGCTGATTCGTGTACTCAGTACGTATCCTGTGCATGTTTAACTCTTCTTTCTTTCTTCTTTATTTATTTAGTTTTTCTTTTCATTTTTTGTTAGAGTACATTATACCCTGAAGTGATTATACCGCGCGAGATGTTATTTACCTCTTCATAATTGGTAGAGCTTGATAGTTCCAAAAGGCGCTAAGATCACTTCACTTGTTTTTTTGAAATGCATAATTTTGTCACCGCGTCCTATTTTTTAGCAGTGTTTGAACACGTGGAATCGGGAGAAGAAAGCATGAAGGTGTTTAATATATTTTATCTGCGCAAATGATATGATGGGTATGTATACCGCTTCAAGTACACTATCAAACACTCCCTGGGGAGCATTTCAGCCAGTTATAGAGATATAGGTGTAAGATATAGACAGGAAAATCAGTGTTTGGTTCGATGTTTATTCGACTGAGACTGCGTCTATAGCCCCGTTGACCGACTCCACTAAAATAAAAACCCCATTTTGAGTCAGTTATTACTGACAAGGCATAATGCTATGATTATGAACCTACATTCTGTAGCATAAATACAGTAATTATATTTTTTTTTTTTACGAAAAAGTGATATGGCGCCTTTTGCGACTCCAGTATAATGCAGGAGAATACCACCGACCTTGAGCGCACTTCTTCGTGCATATAAACCCCCTCTGCGCGGCGCACTTCGGCTTATTTTTGGCGTGCGAGTGAGTCGGCAAACGCGATTTCTTACGGTAGGCTAGCTGCGCCTACCCCGGTCAGCCTGGCGCCATCGGTATTTCATGCTCCGCTGGCTAGCCAGTGTCAGCTAGCATAGCAGTTCGAAGTTCATTTTTTTCCTTTCTATTATATACTGTGATAGATATAATAATTTCGGATGGAAGGTTGTCCGACGAAATGTTTAGAGGGCGCTTCATAACTATTTTCTCAGATACGGCTCTGATTGTTCTGCTATTCGAAGCAAAATTATGGTAGAATCTTTCAATAATTATGTATCATCTCTCCATATTTATAATCAATTTATATTTGTAACTCATATACCACTTATATTTGTACAAATTGTATATAGTATATAGATGACTGTATAGTACATAGAGCAAAGGGGCTTCAAGCTGTATTGAATTTATTTTGTCTCTATAATAAATTCATATCTGTAATGTATTAACTTATTTTTGGAATTACTTAAATAAAATACATGTTGCAAAAGGGCCATCAAGCAATATGCATCAGGTTGTAAGGATCATTATGTTATATAATCATATTATAATTCAAAACAATAACTAATTAATCATACAAACTTACATGATAGAAACCTGTAACCAAATCCCGTACCGACATTTTTTTTTGTAATATACCTTAGTGATTAATTTATGTTCCTATACTTTAAGAAATTGTATTATTTCGTAATTTCGTATTAAATTCTTGGAATTTCTGTTATAGATAGATGGAAATACAAATAATCTAAATGAAATGCACGATTAGGACATGTGATATATTAACTTGAAATGTGTATTATTTAATTTCAAAACGAACACGAGATGCACTGTATCTAAGATAATTAAATGTAATATAACTGAAATAAAACTCGAATGCCCGAAAGAAAAAAAAAACCTGTGCCTATATTCATTAAAACAACCCGGTAGCTTAGTTCCATGCTAAATCATTTTAGGATAATATAGGTTTTCCCGCTCAATTTTGCACTTTTTTCAATCGAATTAATTTAGGGTCATTCGAATTCGCGCGTTGCCACGTAATCGTTGGTATCGGTCTTCCAAATTCCGAATAAGTGCATGCGAATTCATGCATACGCACACGCTTTCGTGAATAGACACAGAAGTTCATTTATGGGCATTCGAATTCGCGAATGTGCAGCCAACTGTCAACGGCCTTTCTCGAATTCGAATGGCCATTGATGAAAAGGTATGCACTTTGTGCAAATTCACTTGCTCCTACGTTATTTTGAACGACTATTTACGAATTCGAATGCTGCTTTGGTACGGCGATCGCAAATCGCGCGAATTCGTTTGCTCCTATTATCAATTCGATTGACACAATCGCGAAATTGAGCGGGAAAACCTATAATAACACATTCTACAACAGGTCGTGCTTTTATAGGTTCCAACTAGGGTAAACTAAGTAGGTAAAAATGCTAAATTGGATAACCAGAGTCGGTGACTAATACAACGTTCGTGTTAATTAATTAGTCCTAGCATCTAAAATAAAATAAAATTGAAAAAATAACTAATGTGATTTAAAAAAATACGCGTCCTGGAAGTTTTCCCGACAGAGCAACAGCTAATAGACGCAATATGAATTTCAAGGAAGCTTGTTCTTAGAGCCTGTATTGATTAAGTTCCATGCTAAAACCATTTCAGATGATGATACGGTTTAGTGAGCAACACGTATTTTTTACTAGTCCCCAACTTTCTTAGATAACTCTATAGATGGCAACTAATTAACGACCATGCAGGTGTTAAATACTTAGCAACATCATCCAAAGTACCTAGACTCATTATGAAAACTTTATAAGCGGGCAGTTGTTTAAACACAATAGCCGGTATGCTACTGAATTTATCAACTTAGGCTGGACTAAGTTCATAACCTTGGACTAACTAATCCACACTTTAGTCCACACCTCAGATTAGTTGAACCAGTCCTGCCAACTTATCACTTTAGGCTGGCATAAAGTCATAAACAGGCCTACCAGAAAACGTAATTTTAGTCCGGACTATATAAAGTTATCAACTTCGTCGGGGGTAGTCGACACTTAGTTAGCACCTTAGGCCGGACTAATTTATTAGAATACTGGCCATTGTACATGTTGTATGCGGGAACCGGGTGGGCCCTGTATTAACTCTATGAGAATGGCAAAATATAACGGGCAACGGGTTAAAGGGATAGTTGAGTTCTGGTAAAGAGAGTACAGTTTTAGTCAAACTTAATTTTAGTAACCAAAACCTGCTCCATTACTTTACAAACTAATAGTTATAACTCCACCATGCTCAAAAGGAATTTTAAAAAAAATTACAAACGACTGAGTAAAAAGCCTGTTATCATTCAAAAAGAGCTGTTTAAACTAAAGAGGGGGCTTTCAAAAAACGCATTTGTTTAAAAAATTTAAATAAAAATATTGTGCATGTGATGTTTTGTTGAAATAGTGATTTATTATAGAAAGATAATCAACAACTATCTAAAAACCTCTTTTGAACAATTTTGAAAAGAGAAAGTATTTTAAAACGAATTTTAACGGCTGATTCAAAATTATTGAATACTTGTGGGGCCCCACATTTATTACAAATGGTTATGTTTATGGATATTTCAGCCGTTTCTGAACCGATTTTGATCAAATAAAGTTTATTCTGTCATTACAATTGTATGCTCTTTCAAATTTAACACTCAGTTTTTCATTATCTCACAAATAATTTATTTTGTGTAGCGCCCTCTCTACCAATCCCTTTAATGGAACCAATTCATCTCACAGGCCACGCGAATATGTTTGAATGCTTTAAAGAACCGGTCTCTTGAGATTTAGAACATCCGGTACTTATCAACCGATGATACATCAAAACTATTAAATAAATACCAAGAATGAAGCACGTGAAGCAAAAACAAAATGCACCTAAATTGATGACGTCACCATTACGTAATTCTATATCAATTATAATTCATGCATAGCAATGTCATGGTATTTTATAATCTTACAATAACACATTACTGTAGTGACGTAACACCAATAAACCTTTCTAAAGGTAGTATACAGGGGCGGCAATCTTTCCTAAGAATGGGGGTGGAGGATGGGGGTGGGGGATGGTGGGGGGGGGGGGGGGAGGGGTGGGGCGCACCGTCATCCTGTATCACGTTCATGCAAATGAGACATTCCAATGGTCAAGGAATCATACATTTCTGCCAAATACCCATCTACTACACCTGGGTTGAGAGCAACAAATGTGGATAAGTATTAAAGTGCCTTGCTGAAGGACGAACGTGCCGCGGTAGGGAATCGAACCCACGACCTTTCTATCAACCTACGAAGTCCCGAACCAATATATCACGACACTCCAACATAGCCCCTCTACTCCCCTTCGCCTTTTAGAGACGCCACTATAAGTATGCTAAGATGCTTCTAGATTTTCTATAAAAGTGATTCAGTTGTTCGCGAGGTCGGAAGAAAGCGACGTGCGGTTGTCATGGTAACGTCTATATCTGAGTCATTTCTCATTTGAAATGTATCGTTAATTGAGAAATGGGTCGAACAAAATAAACACATTAACCTATAGGTATGGTAGGGAATCATCAATTATAAGCTGTAAAAGAAATGGGCAAATGTACGATGCATACTAATAATACTTTGATATGTATGAATTCAGTTCAAACAAGACTTCTCCCCAATACAATTTCTAAAATGTTCATTTCAAATTCCAATATTCATTCATATTTTTACTAGGCAAAGTCATCATCTTCACCAAGCAAATTTACGAACAACCTCCGGGATTCAATCTTTGTTTTATATCGGTGTTAGGAAATTGAATGAATTACCTAGTTATACAGAGTGAGTCAGAAAAAATGTCCCATCTTTTAAAAGATGTCTTGTTTGAAGTATGAACATTTAATCATGGATTTTATGATATGTCTTGGTAGAGTTATCCTCCCAGCATATCTTAGGACCCTTTTCATTTAAATCTCTGCACACATGACTGAACATCAGACAATCTTTAGAAGACTGCAAAATCACACTTGCGCCAAGTGGCTGGGTGAGGAATAAAACAAATTGTGAAAGAATTTATAACGTTTACTGCTGGGACACCGAACATAGGGATAACGGCTGCATAACCCTTGCAACAATTATGTTACACTCAAAGTTCTTGCATACTTGGTGACCAAAAATGATATCTGTTGCGGGGCCGAACTGAGGACGAACCATAATTCCAGTACTTGTCCTACTCAAACAGGGCTCAACATAATTAACTGCTGCCAAATCAGACAAGCCCTTTGGTGGCAAGTACAGCACAAGCACAGATATCCATTGTAAATTGCCATTGTTAGTCAACAAAAGACATAAACGAGATTAATTTTTTATTGTTATTGTACCAACGTATTGAGATAGCACATTGGATTTATGTGCACTTGATGATGATGATAATGGTGAATGTGTTAGGGGAAAGATTGTATGGGAATTGCCGCTTAAATATTCAGCGATCTTGTTAAAAATCAATTCTTAATCAGAAAAGGGGAAATGTTAACACTGCATTATGAAACAATTTTTACTGTGCGTGTGTGTGTGGGTGTGTGTGGGTGTGTTTCTGTCTGTCTGACTGTCTTTGTTCAAAACACTGTTTTATTCCTCACCCAACCACTTGGCGCAAGTGAGATTTCGCAGTCTTTTAAAGATTGTCTTTTGTTCAGTCATGCGTGCAGATATTTAAATGAAAAGGGTACCGAAATATGCTGGGAGGATAACTCTACCAAGACATATCATAAAACCCATGATTAAATGTTCATACTTCAAACAAGACAACTTTTAAAAGATGGGACATTTTTTCTGACTCACTCTGTATTCAGTCAAGCTCTACGTTAAAGGGGTATTCCGGGCCTAATAAAAACCATTCGTTATTTGAATAAGTAGAATAAGAGGCATAATTGGTGAAAATTTGATCAAAATCGGACAAGAAACACGGGAGTTATACCTATTTGAACATCATGTAGTAATGAGCGATCGTTTCAAAATTGCCGCCATATGCAACATCATTGACGAGCAACTCGCCATGGCTTGAGTACATGAAAATACACTTATTTCTCATTTTTGTTGCTAAAAATTAAATTTTCTCTGCTTGTTTTCACGAATTCATAGAAGAATATCGATGGGCCAACCTTTTTGGAATTTGTAAGCTCATAAATTTGCTTTGTTATTAAGAAAATTTAAATTTTTTAAAATGTCCATGTAGAAGTCAAAATGGCTGCAGCTCGCAAGTGACGTCACGATCGATAGCAATTGCGAACGATACTAAAAATCGGAGGAAAGTTCATCCTGTCATAACTTTTTTATTGCTCTACCGTTTTGGCTCAGATTTTCGATCATGATTCTTCATATTCACTTCATTTTATAGCAAACATCACATTTCTGGGGTGGAATTCCCCTTTAAGTAGTTATAGAAAATTATGTAACAAGTTGTTGTTAGAAAATATGTTATACTTGATATTTGATTTACTCGTTTAGTATCATTATACACATAGAAGTTTGTCTCAGATATTGTGTGCGATTGTGTGTGTGTGTGTGTATGTGTGTGTTGATACAAATTTACCCCCTGCAAGGCTGCTCCCAAAATATACGTGGGCCATGGTCTATGACAAATGCAGGCTATAGCAAAATCAAATGTTCTTGATTGGTTTAAAGGGATCTAGTAACTTTGTTGGCAAGTGCATGCAAAAAGGGGTTGAGTAAATAGTAAAATGTGTATTGGAGTGATCTGATATGTCCACAAAGTAATGTGTGAACATTTCAAGTTAATTGGATGTTATTTGGCCGAGAAATTGACGCACCTCTTGACCCCCGGGAAAGGTGCATCATGTACTCCCATATTGATGACGCACAGTACTGTCATGGAAGCAAAAGGTCAGTCACAACACTGACCCATGTGTGCGTCATAGTCAGTCACTTTACCATGAGTACGTCACAAGGTTCGTCAATAGGACCGTCATGTAATTTGGCGTTCTTTCCGCCTGATAGGTTCGCTCACGTAAATTCTGAACTTCAAACAATCGGGGCGAATTTCATGTGAAAATTAAAAAAAATTATCAAAGATCTCAAATCTGAAGTTTGAAACGCCTTAGCGAAATCCAGAAAAAAGTAGTACCCATTAGTTAACTCTTTTAATATATAACTCTTCCAATTTTGATTATATGATCCGTGCAATACAAGTTTTTACAACTTCATTTCATGTCCTTTAAGTTTAACATGTTTTTTTTTAATGATGTGTACTCAAATAAAGTTATTAAATACTTGAAATTATACATTTCATGTTTGAATACAAGATGAAGTTATTCTTAAAATTCTTATTATTCCATAATTTGGGCATCATATACACCATAACAATATAAGACGAGTCCGTATTTCTCGGGACTCGGACTCGGACTCGGACTCGAGCCTAAAAGACTCGGTCTCGGACTCGGACTCGACCAATGGTGACTCGTGTCTAGGGCGAAAATCGGGCCGAGACCGGCAACGAAACCGGCATTTTTTCCGTTTTCCCACGTTTATTTATAGTTCATAAAATTACCCAGCGCAATCAAATACAAACCTGTTGTTCTAGCGCACCTTGCTCACTTGAGTGGCATTCTGGAAAATGATCGTAACATCGCCTCAACAAGCTATTATATGCCTAACTAGACGTTGAGATTAGTCGTTTTATGTTTAGGAACACGCAAGACACGGTCAAGTATTACGGCCAGAACGTGAATTAATTTACGAAAGCCTGAGCTGAAGCGACTAAGCAATACAGTAAAGCATGTGTGTACCACGTGTGCAAGTACAGTACTGTAGTACGGTATCCTCGGTTATGCGCTAGGCTACCGCGCACGCTAGCTATACCAGCGGCAGCGCGCGTATGACGAATAACGAAACAAAACAAAAAAACAATCGACATACTGACTGATGTTTGCATTGCATCTTCAATCAACCAGTCATTCAACAATCATGTCTTCAGTTTCTCGTGTCATACTGTTTGGGTATATGGACCATAGAGAGTTTGTTGATCGTTCAACAAAGAAAAAACATCAAGCAAAATGTAAATTTTGCAGAACGCACGCGACCATTACAATTATAATACACAAAAATATTTGTTATTCATTTTGTTAAAATAAATGTGAAGTAGCATCCCTTTCTCTTTATCAGTATAATATATACATATATACTCCAGTACTGACATACTCTGATTGTAATAACTTGTGGTAATTCCATGAAAATGTCTACAATGGGCCAAATTTTAAAATCATTTTAGGCTTTTAGCCTCATGGGTCCAGTAGTTCATAACTGACAGTTTATGGCACAAAACGTGAATTTTCAGATATTTTATATTTTATGCTGAAAATTGTGATCTTAAAAGGATAAGAAAATTGCTGAAATTTATGCTTAACTTTAACAATGATTATTTTTCAGCAACTTGACTGTTTGCACATAAAGTTATATCCCATTAATCCATTTGACAGTGAATTACCTTAATAGGAAAAGATATGCAGCAGTTCCTTATCCACTGTATTTTGGGGAAATTTAGGGTGAAAAAAAATAAACTAAATTCTTGTCCGGCGTCTGTCACACTTTTTATGAACTTTTTTCATTAAATTTTGTTTAATTGAATTTGTCTCATACTCTGTAATAATAACCTTTGACATTGCCCAAAATCATTTCTGCAGATAACCCTTTGTCATTTCTTTGATGGTGTCTATTATGAAGATAACTGTTGTAGTAAGAAGAGTTAAAATATATAAATTCTCTGACAAATGGAAGTTTACAATGAACCAGACAACTATTTATGTTATAAAGAGTTCACTGTAAGGCATTTATCATAATGAAACTAATGTGTTATAAAAAGAATTGCAAATTAAGATTTTCCCCTTGGGACTCGGACTCGGACTCGGACTCGGATGTCCGGGACTCGGGACTCGAGGTCCGGGACTCGGACTCGGACTCGGACTCGGACTCGGACTCGGACTCCAGGGACTCGGACTCGGACTCGGACTCGGACAGGTTGGACTCGACTACAGCACTGCAACTCGGTGATGTATTACAGACTTTGACACTATCCGCCTTTCATATGCGCACGTGGCCCATCGCAAGCTGTTGCAGGTCGTCGCAAGCAACGTGTGACCACAGCGGATATCGTAATGCATGGGGATTCCCCAATATATATCTGCCCATGATTATGAATACAATTACATTCATATTTTCATTCACTTTTCGTTACTTTCCATGCATATTTCCTGAGTATCACTACTTTAACATTATAAATAATATATTTTGTTTATTAAATTATGAGTTGTTGCCAATTGTTAGTGTTGCTGGTGTAACATTAATGTGAAAATGCTAGATTTGCCCCTTTTCAACCCATCCTTGGCAAATTATTAACCATGAAATTTCATTCCTGACGACAGAGAGGGTATATAATAGTAAATGTCCCAATGTGATATTGGCAGTTCAAGTGCCAAGGGAGGTTTTTTATCTGCCTTGTTCTTGGTATCTCTGGACTGTCTTTTTGTTACTGTATACCCCTGCACGTAAGTATTATTGGTTCTTCTTTTGATTCCATGGATTTGTACGAAGTTGGCATTAACCGAATTCACTTTCTAGCACAATACAATTACAAAACTTGAGTCTTGTCTTGATGACGTTAACATTTGGATGGACGGTAATGATGGGAAATCAGAGTTTGTATTATTTGGTTCAAAACAGATGTCGACAAAGATTTATTATGACCAGTGTCAAATTAGGATTGGAAATTGTCATGGTAAACCTGCCCAAACTGTTCGTAACCTTGGTGTTAGTTGTGATGCTAAGTCTTACATTTACTAGCCACATATCTTATGTATCACAGTCCGTTCGATTTCAATTACGCAATTTAGGCTTCATATAAAGATTGGAAATTTTGGACAATGTTACTAAGTCCCTTTAAACTCATGTTTCAGCATCCGGTTACGTAATCATGATTATTATGAAACATTTCGTGTAACGAAACATTTCGTGTAACCGAACACAAATATTGTGTCAAGAAAAAATTATATCTGAAGTATAATCTACTCGGCGGAATTATTCACTTTATCCTCAGTGAATGAAATAAGTGATGTTTATGAGATCACGTAAATCCTCCATAGAAAACAAGTTCCACAAAAGGTGTATGCGTATTTATTCGTGAGTATTTTACACAAACGTTCATTTTCACCTAACACAATATTTGTGTTTATATATATCCACAAATACATACACACGTTAACACACGCATACACATACATGAATAAACACATAAGTATTATATATCCACAGAAACAAACACATAGCTATACTCACAAACATACTCACTCACACCCACACCCACACAAACTACACTTTTATACTCTATACTCAATAGCTCAAAAGTTTGAACTTGATCAGAGGTCGTTTTAGTTCCGCGTGGCGCGCTCCCGGTAAACAAAACATGGACGCGTGCTTGCATGCGAAGTATTACATGTCTATGATATGATAATTCCTTATCGCCATTAACCGTCACACTACCAAACCACATTATGACAAGACATTGGTTCATTACAGACGAAAGTGCGCCCACGGTAGGCATACTAGTAATGGGAGACATTCGCGTAGCGTGGTAGGACTGACTGGGGGCACGCGAATGATATGGGGGGGGGGGGGGGGGGGGGGTTGGAGGCAAACCTATATCAATTTCTTAATATTCGCAAAGATTTCCCTTATGTTTTATTTGTTTTAAATTATTGTCGTCCAATTATTAAAGGGGGTGCGTGCCCCAAACCTTCGTAGCTACACCACCAGCGCCCACGGTAATGAAAGACTTAAGCCCGGTCGGTTCAGCGAGCGAGCGGGAGGGGATCAGTCAAAATCTGCATGGGGATTCCCCAATATATATCTGCCCATGATTACAATTACATTCATATTCTCATTCACTTTTCGTTACTTTCCATGCATATTTCCTGAGTATCACTACTTTAACATTCTAAATAATATATTTTGTTTATTAAATTATGAGTTGTTGCCAATTGTTAGTGTTGCTGGTGTAACATTAATGTGAAAATGCTAGATTTGCCCCTTTTCAACCCATCCTTGGCAAATTATTAACCATGAAATTTCATTCCTGACGACAGAGAGGGTATATAATAGTAAATGTCCCAATGTGATATTGGCAGTTCAAGTGCCAAGGGAGGTTTTTTATCTGCCTTGTTCTTGGTATCTCTGGACTGTCTTTTTGTTACTGTATACCCCTGCACGTAAGTATTATTGGTTCTTCTTTTGATTCCATGGATTTGTACGAAGTTGGCATTAACCGAATTCACTTTCTAGCACAATACAATTACAAAACTTGAGTCTTGTCTTGATGACGTTAACATTTCGATGGAAAGTAATGGCTTAAAGTTGAATGATGGGAAATCAGGGTTTGTATTTTTTGGTTCGAAACAGATGTCGTCAAAGATTAAAGTGATACCTGTAAAGTGTCAGATATTGCACAAAATGACATTTGAGACTTCAATCCTACACCAATATCATTGTAAAATACAATTGAAAGATTTGTGAAAGTTTGAAAGAAAACGAACACTGTTTACCTAGTGAAAAAAAACGAATATTGAGTTCATATTTTATCACCGAATACTGATGGCCTGTCATGGATTTGTAGCAGTAATAACCAGCCGTTGGCGATATCCGCACTCGTGTAGGTTTACAGACTGTACAGAATTCATGGAATTTGCGCACGTTGGATCAAAGTTCAGTAGCGTCTGGAATGTTTCCCACGCGTGCTGGCTCGGACGTATTTAGCTACAACAATTGTACTTTTTTTCAAATGCGTTGATCAACGCTTTTCAAATAATGATTTTCAATGATAATTATCTTCATACTAAAGGGATATTTGAAAAAATCCAACCCTATTTTATTATTCTCTTACCATAAGCTAAACAACACGGTAGAAGAGAAACGAGGAAGCTCCAAGTAATTTTTGTGGATTTGGACACTTTACAGGTATGACTTTAATGTCAAATTAGGATTGAAAAACTGTCATGGTAAACCTGCCCAAACTGTTCGTAACCTCGGTGTTATGTGATGCTAAGTCTTACATTTACTAGCCACATATCTTATGTATCACAGTCCGTTTGATTTCAATTACGCAATTTAGGCTTCATTAAAGTTTGGAGGATTTGGACAATTGGACAATGTTACTAAGTCCCTTTAAAACCATGTTTCAGCATCTGGTTACGTAATCATGATTATTATGAAACATTTAGTGTTACCGAACACAAATATTGTGTCAAGAAAAATTATATCTGAAGTATAATCTACTCGGCGGAATGATTCACTTTATGAGATCACGTAAATCCTCCATAGAAAACAAGTTCCTCAAAAGGTTTATGCGTAGTATGTGTTCCTGAGTATTTTACACAAAGTTACGTTCATTTTCACCTAATACATATCCATAAATACATACGCACGTTCACACACGCATACACATACATGCAGGCGCGCCGGAAGCAGTTTTGGATTGGGGGGGGGGGGGGGGGGGGGCAAAGACCTAAGGGGGCTCACGATTTTGTGTGTGTAGGGGCTCATGCCCAACCACACTCACAGGGTTGACAACTTTGAGCCTGTGGTGAGAGCACCGTGAGAGTGAGACATTGCGAGGGAGCGAAGCGACCAAGCCCAAGGGAGCGTAGCGACTGAGCGGGGGAGGGTGTGGGAGGGGGGTGTCCCCTCTCCCACGGTAGGGAGCTTTTGCATTTTTGGACTTGAAATTGTGCAATTTGGTGCATACCTAGATAGGATCTGGGAAAGCGTGTTATGATTTAATCGACCAGAAATTTTGTTTTTACGAAGAAAACAAAATATTGACACACTAATAAATATGCACCCCAACACACACACAAATATTGTATTTAGTGTCATACAGAGTTCCAACATAAACCGTATGCCACATTATGTATGATCCAACAACATAGCCTACAGCCAAAAATGAGTCCCGAGGGCTGGGGCAGAGCCAGAGGGGGAGGGTTTGGGAGGGGGTATTCCCCTCCCACGGGGAAGATTTTGCATATACTTAAAATGGTGCAATTTGGTGTACGTCATGCCATACCTGTGAAGGAAATTTAGAATCAGAGTTAACATGTCATGATTCGAAAAAAAACAAAGAATAAAATGTGTATGCTCTCATCAGATGTTTACAGTTCAAACATAACAATATTTACACAAACATGACACAAATCTGCCCCTAATATGCCCTACTTTAAACCCAAAGTGGCGATATACAGTAAGCCCTTTGACTTAATTGCAGGGGTGGGCCTGGCCTGACATACTAGTAATCCGAACGCTGCTAAAATCACGCCCGTAGTGCAGTGGCAAGCGGCTTTCGAATTTCAGAGCGCCGTTGATATGCTAGGTGTGGCGGCCGGGGTGCGCATGTTGCTGCAATTACGCTCACAAAATATTACATGACCCTGGGTATACTTAGTTACGAGACGCATCTCACGCTCGGTTTTTTAAATTTGTAACATAGAAAACAGTACTTTAACTTGATGGAAGTGCTTATACAAATTTGTAAACTAAATGAAAACCTCTATAATCTTTAATTGTTATCATTTTTAGGCCTGGGCGTGTGATTTTCAAAGATTAGCGTAAGAGCGTGAGAAAGGGGTAAAATGCGTGTGTCTCACGCCCAATGCGTGAGAGTTGGCAACCCTGCACTCACCCCAGACCATACGCAAGTTACACAGCAAACTGAGATAATCTGTTTGCGCGCGAAGCGCGCAGCGAAAACTTAAAATGGATGTGTAAATTAGTTTTTGAACGTTAGAATTAAAGGGATAGTTGAGTTTTGGTAGAGAGGGCGATAGACTGCTTATTTTTTTTTGAGAGGTAATGAAAAACTGAGTGTAAAATTTGAAAGAGCATTACATTTAAATAATAAAATCATCTTTGTTTGATCAAAATCGGTTCAGAGACGGCTGAAATATCCATAAATATAACAATTTGTAATAAAGCTGGGGCCCCAGGTTTATTAGAGAATTTTGAACCAGCCGTTAAAAATTCAAAAAAATGCTTCCTCTTTTCAAAAACATCACATGCACAATATTTGATTCAAAATGGTTGAAACCGATGAGTGTTTAGAGAGCGCCCTCTTACGTTTTAACGGCTCTTTTTGAATGATAACATGATCTTTACTACGTCATTTGTAATTTTGTGTTCCTTTCTAGTTATAACTATTAGTTTGTAATGTAATGATGCAGGTTTTGGTTACTAAAATTCAGTTTCACCAAAACTGTACTCTCCTTACCAGAACTCAACTATCCCTTTAACAAGTCTTAGCTCATACATTTTATTTTTTCTTTCCCACTCTTCTTTTTTGTTGCCCCCCCCCCCCCCCACACTTTTAGGATTGGGGGGGGGGGGGGGCGGCCGCCCCCTTCCTCCCCACTTCCGGCGCCTATGGTAGTAGTAGTAGTAGTAGTAGTAGTAGTAGTAGTAGTAGTAGTAGTAGTAGTAGTAGTAGTAGTAGTAGTAGTAGTAGTAGTAGTAGTAGTAGTAGTAGTAGTAGTAGTAGTAGTAGTAGTAGTAGTAGTAGTAGTAGTAGTAGTAGTAGAAGTAGTAGTAGTAGTAGCAGTAGAAGTAGTAGTAAAAGTAGTAGAAGGGGACATATTAGAAGTATAAATACAAAATGATGGAGGTAGCACACTAATTATGTCTACCTAAATTGTATTAACATTTTACAAAAATTCATGCACCATTCAATAGCAGTTTGGCAAATAATACAAGGCCATGTAATTTATATACATTACAATTTGAACATTTTCCATAGATCTCATAAAGCCCAGTTTTGTAAAAATTACGTGGCCATGAACAGTAATATTGTACATATTGAAAGCAAGCGATTTTGTATTCCTGTCATTTACATTATATCTGAAAATAAATACTTGTGTCGTATATTGTTTTGTGAGATTTCCAAGTAATGGCAAGGTTTGTAGTGAAAATGGCGATTTTGTTACAATTATACAGTAAGTCGGAGGTCACACACTATTCATATGGATAATATATGATATTATTTGTAAGGTCACAATCCACTGTTGCTCAAATAAACTGGTCGGCAGCTGCATCTATAACAGTTATAATAGATAGCAATTATATTTATCATGTAATTGTAAAGTATTCCTGGTAAAATGTCGTCAATGATGTCTAGTAAGCTTAATTTAATATTAAGTTGTTTCATAAGGGCGTTGTCTATCATGTCTATTTCAAATTATTTCTTAAGGGCAGTGTATATATTGCATGCTCGAAGTAATAATAGCAGTAGTAGTAGTAGTAGGAGTAGTATTAGTAGTAGTAGTAGTATTAGTAGTAGTAGTAGTCGTCGTCGTCGTCCTCGTCGTCGTCGTCGTCGTCCTCGTCGTCGTCGTCGTCGTTGTCGTTGTTGTTGTTGTAGTAGTAGTAGTAGTAGTAGTAGTAGTAGTAGTAGTAGTAGTAGTAGTATTAGTAGTAGTAGTAGTAGTAGTAGTAGTAGTAGTAGTAGTAGTAGTAGTAGTAGTAGTAGTAGTAGTAGTAGTAGTAGTAGTAGTAGTAGTAGTAGTAGAAGTAATAGTTATTGTAGCAGTAGTAATAGTGGAAGTAAAAATTGCAGCAGCAGAAGTAGTATTAATAATAAACTGAGCGCCAAAAGAAACTTATCACTTCTTCAGAGCGGCGCTCACTAAAATCCATATTATCAAATTGAATCATATTTAGACACAGATTAGTTATCATTCTCCTTATGAAGCATATCTGAGCTGGGGCAGAGCCAGATGGGGAGGGTTTGGGAGGCCTGGGGTATCCCCTCCCATGGGGAAGATTTTGCATTTAGTGCAATTTGGTGCACGTCACACAAACAGCCATAGCAATTAATAACAGCCTACACAGGAACTACGTGGACCGGTACAGAAAACCCCACCCCAGACGGTACCATATGCAATTTACACAACACCAACACTGAGATTATTTGTTTGCGCGCGAAGCGCGCCGCGAAAATTTTAAATAGAATGTATAACTAAGGTTTTAAACGTTGGAATTAACAAGTATTGGCTGATACATATATATTTTTTTCTTTTCTCTTTTCTTTCTTTCTTTCTTTTCTTTTTTTTTCTTTCTTTTTTTTGAGGGGGGGGGGGGCTTTTTTTTTGGGGGGGGGGGGGCAAAAACGCGTTTTGCCCCCCCACTTTTTGGATTGGGGGGGGGGCGGCCGCCCCCCCTGCCCCCCCCCCCCCTTCCGGCGCCTATGCATACATGAATAAGCACATAAGTATTATATATCCACAGAAACATACACATAGCTATACTCACAAACATACTCACTCACACCCACACACACACACAAACTACACTCTTATACTCTATACTCAATAGCTCAAAAGTTTGAACTTGATCAGAGGTCGTTTTAGTTCCGTGGCGCGCTCGCGGTATTAAACAAAACATGGACGCGTGCTTGCATGCGAAGTATTTGTCTATGATCAGTGATGATAGGATCTAGGATGATTCCTCATCACCATTAACCGTCACACTACCAAACCACATTATGACAAGACATTGGTTCATTACAGACGAACGTGCGCCCGCGGTAGGCCTACTAGTAATGGGAGACATTCGCGTAGCGTGGTAGGACTGACTGGGGGCACGCGAATGATATGGGGGGGGGGGGGGGGGGGTTGGAGGCAAACCTATATCAATTTCTTAATATTCGCAAAGATTTCCCTTATGTTTTATTTTTGTATAATTATTGTCGTCCAATTATTAAAGGGGGTGTGTGCCCCAGACCCTCGTAGCTACACCACCGGCGCCCACGGTAATGTAAGACTTAAGCCCGGTCGGTCAGCGAGCGAGCGGGAGGGGATCAGTCAAAATCTGTCTGTTTTTGCTGTTGTGTGTATTGTTCTGATCAAATCATTAACGGGGGTACGTCCCCCCCTCCCCGAACTCTCGTAGCTACGCCATCGGCGCCCACGGTAATGTACGACTTAAGCCCAGTGCAGCGAGCGAGCGGGAAAGGGATCAAAATCCGTCTGGCACCGCCGATTCTTCCCGCGAGCCTGCAAATCGAATTTCACGGATTAACTTGCATGCAGAATGCATGAGATGGGAGAACGCGCCATTTTCATTTCATCTGTCTGAAGGACGGTCGTCGGGGAATTATTTCCCTATTTCCGTTTTGGGACTAAGACTTTACTTAGAGTCAAAGGGAGGGCGAACGAGGCGGAAGATGATGGGTTTTTAAATCTATACCGACATCGAGACGGAGAGGCAGATCGCATACTGTGGTGTAAGGGGGGGGGGGGGGGGGGAAGGGGGTGTTTTCGGTAGTTCTGTAATTCTGAATTGAGTGGTGCGAAGAGAAGTGAGCATGATGAGGAGAATGGTGATAGTTATATATGAACATCTCCAATTAAAAGATCAAGTTAGTAAAACTGTTAGTGCTGGATGGTCTGGCATCTATAAAATTGGTAAATTGAGTATTTGGATCAATCATCATCTGAAAAACTTGTCCATGCTTTCATTACATCACATCTTGACTATTGCAATAGTCTTCTTGCTGGTATACCTGACATTGAGATTTCAAGACTACAACGTCTACAAAATGCGTCTGCCAGAGTTATTACTCGTTCTAAACGCCACGACCATATTACCACTGTATTGTATAATCTTCATTGGCTGCCTGTTCATTTACGCATACATTTTAAAATATTGTTGATAATGTTTAAATGTTCTACAGGCAATGCCCCTATAGCTATTTAAGAAATGTTATTGTCCCGTATGCACCAACGAGAAGACTCAGATCTGCCACTCAAAATTTGTTTGTTATACCAAAAGTGTTTTCAAGATCTTATGGTGAACGGACATTCTCCTTTATTGGACCGTATTTATGGAACGCTCTGCCTAACTGGGTCAAGAACTCTTCCTCAATTGACTCATTCAAAGATAATCTAAAAAATCATCTCTTCAAACAACATTATCAGTCATAGCTCAACCACTCTCTATTTCTTTACTTCGTATACTCTAGTTTCCTTTTCTAAAGCGCTTAGAGGCTTGTTTACATTAAGCGCTATATAAATTCGTCATATTATTATATATTCTTGGTTGGTTCAATCAGGCTAGAGTCGGGCCCGGTCGGTCGGAGCCGATTCGTCGTGTTGAATCGGCCCCGACTGGCATCCGACTGTCTCTCGACTGGCGAAATATGTTTCGTGAAGCACTGAAAACCGAGCCGATCCGAATGAAATCTTGTCGGATCGGGTCGAGTCGGTTTTGTCTGCGCTGGGCTTTAGTCTATAGCAGCCAATGTGCCTATAGTAGCCACCAAACGTGTTCCCCTGCATAATACAAACTAAAGGGCCGGTCATACTTGCGGTAATGGACGTAGGGTAATTTAATGTGGGTCAAACGTGGTGTAAGTACGTTAAACTAGGTTAAACTAGGTTAAACTACGTGGAACTACGTGGAACTACGTTAAGGTACGGTGGTTGACCACGGAAGGGTACGGATAAGTACGTTTAAGTACATTCAACTACGCTAGACTACGCTAATGTGGGTACAGCTTGCTCACGGACAGGTACGGAGTGGTACGTCTGACTACGCTTGAGTACGAGAGACTGCGGTAGCCACTACGCTGGACTACGCTAAAGAACGTCAAACTACGGTAAATAGCAACCCCGCACGGAGTATAACAGCCAACCGGCGGTGTGGTACGGCCATTGCGCTTGTTTTTCAAACATAGCAGGTCTGTGAAATTTGTCTTATTTTTTTTATTTAAACATGTCTGGATCAAGATACTGTCGATGCTGGTGTTGTGCACGGTAGAGTACGTTAGAGTACATTTAAGTACGTAACGAAGTACGTTAGACTACGCTAGACTTCGTTAGACTACGTTAAACTTCGGTTTAGTAAATATTACTACGGATGCCTTTAACGTACCGCTCTTTTGAACATGTTCAAAAATTAAATCGAAGATCACGGCTCCCCCGAGTTAATACCAAGTTAGCATCACAGACAACTACGATACGATACGGATGCTAGTACTATTCAACTTCGTTCAACTACGATCAACAACGTTAGTCACCACTACGTTCAACTACGTCCACTACCGCAAGTATGACCGGCCCTAAACAATGTAATGGAATCTGTCTACAGAGGCCATGTTCTCGTTCCCCTTGGGTGGTGACTATCATCAGGTTTAAATGACTGTATTTAGAAATTTTCTTGCGTGTGTAGGGGACTCGATTCAAGGTTGTAAGGGAAATTGATCCCCAATATCAGTTCTAAAACCAACACCATTACAATCATGTTCGGTAAACATTGTTTTTCAAGGCTCATTACGGATTGCGTTGACTGTATTTAGAAATTATATTGCGTGTGTAGGGGACTCGATTCAAGGTTGTGAGGAAAATTGATACCCAATATCAGTTCTAAAACCAACACCATTACATGTTCGGTAAACATTGTTTTCAAGGCTCATTGCCGATTGCGTTTATATTGATCATACAAAAGTGCACATCAATCTAAAAACGATTGCCACGATTAGCATGTGCATGACTACAATTTGACGGTAGAGGGCACACTGCGCCAGAAATATGAGCAGTATGTACTGTTGTTGGAGATGATATTATTGATAAATGATATGAAGCTGTAACGACCGATGGCAATCGGGATAAAAGTATTCATGATCACAGTCATTTAATCCAACACTGGTAGTAAAATTAACAGAACTTCCAATAACATTGATATTAGTATTGAGAAAATTAATCAGCGCCCAAATTGTTTGCTGCATTGGCGATTATCATCGATCATTCATACCGTCTAATATAAAAGGAACGTATCAAAACCTGCCTTTTTCGAAGCAAACGCTAAGAAGTTTATACATAGAGAGAGAGAGGGGGGGGGGGGGGGGGAGAGGGAATAGAGGTAGAAGATAGGGAGATGGGAAGATGGTTACTAATACATTACGGGAAATGGTATAACAACGTATATATACACTCGGCAGATTCTCAACAGACGAATAACATTTTTTTTCTTTCTTCAACCTTTCACTTTCTTCTGAAGATGCAAGTTACCGGGTCATTCTCCTAATAACACAACACATTCACCCGGCATTTTTTTTTAATTTTCGGTCTCTTTTTCGGTCGACCGATTGTCCGGTGTAATCAAAGTCTTCCGACAAACAATGAATGAATCGACCTCGTGAGGAGGTTTGGGCGATTCCGGTTACTGAGGAAGCGCCGGGGAGGAAATGGAGAGGGGTGTAGAGCAATGGCGTAGCATGGCAAACCATACAAGAGGGTCAACCTAGACGGGCCGGAGCAGAGGATAAACAGAGGGAGGGGGGGGGGGGGCTTTATTGTCTTTTTGTTTATTGAAATCATCACCACCACCACCACCACCACGATCGCCATCATCATCATGATCGTCATCACTGCCATCGTCGCCATCATCATAATCATCATCGCCATCATCGTCGCTGTCATCACCATCAACAACAACATCATCATCTACATTATCATCCTCATCATCATCATCATCATCATCATCACCATCATCATCAACCTAGACCGTATACGGGCCTTGACAGGGGCTAAGAGAGGTATACGTTTTCTTGGAAGGGAGGGGGGGAATATATGATTCCCCTGTAAAAACATATAAAGGGTTTTGTATTTCTCTATTTTGCCCTCTATGCATGTGTGTGTGTGCTTGCGTATGTGCATATATGTGTGCATGCGGTTGTTTGCAATTGTGTGTATGTGTTTGTGTTCATGTGTGTGTGTGCGTGTGCGTGTGTGTGTGCTTGCGTGTATACGTCATTTACGTGTGCCTGTCGGAGCTGACATAGGGCAATGATAAGGGCATGAACGCTCTGTATAGGGGGTAACTAAGCATGCCTCCTCCCCCTTACGTTACCTCTTTGCCAGGATGTGAGGTGAACTAACACGTGTCAATCCGTACGAATATTACATAATTTAAACAGCGGATAACTGCATCTCGGAGTTCGATTCCTTTCAAGTCGATGTCGCAAGTCAGGTGGCGAGCACATATCTGACGAATTGGAAACGTGTCTCGGGGGTAATGATCTCGTGGTCTCGTGGAAGAATATCCAATGGTAAATCATTATTTTTGGAGGACGTTGTCATATATGTTGACTTCTCACCTGCCTATCGTTTTGTTAATTGAAATCGTCGACCCCATCATTATCAGCATCAGCATCATCATCATCATCATCATCATCGTCATCATCATCATCATCATCATCATCATCTCCATCGTCATCACAATCGTCATCGATCTTCGTCACCAGCGTCATCATCATCGTCAGCATCGTCATATTCGTCATCATCATCATCGTCATCATCGTCATCATCATACTCACCATCATCATCACCACCATCACCATCACTATCATCATCATCATCATCATCAAAATTCGTCAAAATAATCATCGTATTCTTCTTTTTCATCACCCTCATGACCGGCATCATGGACGTCATCGTCGTCATCATCTTCAGCATCAGCATCATCATCATCTTTACATATCATCACCTCCTACATGTTTTAGGGATATTTTGGGCCTTTGCCGCCGTTTTTCCCCTTTCTCTTCCCCTCCTCCTTCAAGGGATTTAGTAACACCCGATGATAAGCCATCACTATCTTCTTCGTCTTAAATATCCTAGTCCGATTTCGATGCTTTTAAAATCTCAGAAGATTTTGCGGCGAATCAAATGTATTAAGTATCACACATTTCTCCCAACACTACATCTACCTTGGGGGGTTAGGATCCCATGGATAACATGTAAATTTATACGGAGGCTTAATAATGTTGATAGACAAGTCAAACTGGCAAGACAACTTGTCCAGGTCAGTCCTAGAAGAGGCTCTTCAGGGATTGAGCCTATCATCATTCCATCGACGTTTTTTTTGTTTTGTTTTTTGCTTTTCTTTAATAAATTCAATAAACTTTCCTTGGATATTGCGGGGTTTCCCCAACTTTTCCTCGCCTCTTCTCTAGCTCCTCCAGGAGAATTAGCAGCACCTGATGATAAGCCACCATTATCCCCTTCGTCTTAAATAACTACTTAGTCCGATTTCGATGCTTTAACTTCATTTAACTCTCATTTATATCACTTCAATTCCCCCCATCAAACTGAAACACTTACCATACATTCGGGTTAGGGTATCATGGATGGCATTTACGTACATGGAGACTTAAGACGGTAATATTTCAACATCTCTGAAGATGTTGATTTAAGTTAAACTTCTTCTATAGCACTTCATAATAACCCAACATTATCGCTTTCGTCTTACATTTTTTAGTCCGATATCGTAACAAATTAATATACCTTGGGGCTTGGGCATGTTGATGGTGAGGATCTCATGGAAAACATGTATACAGGGTGGCCCCAAAAAAAACGGAACGGGGCACTTCCCGAAATATAGTAACAAAATTTTTTTACCAAGTCAGTGCCTGATAAATCACACTTACTGCCCGTCATAGCATCGAACAACAAGCAATAGAGCAATACGCGCGCCATTGTAAGTGTGCATTCAGCTGTACGTGTGCCGAGAGAATGGACATAGTTGTTTGATACTATGACGGGAAGTAAGTTTATCAGGCATTTATCAGGCACTAACTTGGTAAAAATTGACAAAAATTGGAACTTGATATGGTGTCACTCACATCGCCCTAACACAAAAAACTACACGACCAAAATGACTGTTCTTGGCATCTTTTTTCATTGGAAAGGACACCCTGTCCGATGGACATAATCATTTTGTTACTTTATTTTGGGAAGTGCCCCGTTCCGTTTTGTTTGTGCAACCCTGTATAGGGGACTTATTATTTTGTTAATTTGTTTGTTATTAAAGCGGGGCCCCGTTGAAGAAAGAGATGCAATCGATTTTAAAGTCGCAATTAATTGTATAAATTCAGATCATGTGACTACAAAATTAATGCGCAAATCTGATTGGTTGAAAAGCGCAAATTTTCCGATTTGCAATTAATTTGCAACTTAAATCTCTTTTTGCAACGGGGCCCAGAACTGATAAAATATATATAGGTTCAGTTTAATCCGTGAAGGGAACTAGTAGGCGGAGGACCATAGTCGAAAAAGTGGCTTCCTTACGGTTTAAACAAGTTTAAACCAATTTTTATTTTTCAAGTATTTTGAACCTTAAATCAGCATGATGCTGCAATCATATTAAAGACACAGAATTTTCCTATAGTTTAATACCAAACATACCCCCCTTTACAAAATTTAAGTGGTCTCGTTACCCCGTTACTTACCCCCCCCCCCCCCCCCTCCCGGGCTATAGTAAATCCCTTGTTATGCCTGATTCAAACTTGTATGTATTGTTGTATATATTTTGGTTTTTTCCGATCATTGCATGTAACACAACAAATATCCTTATGGACAATAAAATCAACTTGAATTTGAATTAAACATAATATACATACGGTATATATTATACCAACGATTATACGTCGATTCCAAAGGCAAATAAAATCAACAAGTATTTTGGAGCATAATAACCTGAAATAATGAATGACCAGGCAAGGTTGTCCTTGGCTGGAATGCTCCCCAGGGAGTTGAAAACGTGCACTTTGTGTGATGGATTGATTGCAGAAGGTATCCGATGACCGGGGTAATAATATAATTGTAAAGCGCTTAGAGATGATTATCAAATATCAATCGTGGTAGCTAATAGGCGCTATATAAATCGAGGATATTATTATTATTATTATTATTTCTTAAAATGTCTTCGGTATTTATACATTTAAAAAAAAATCTATTCCCATTTCAGCTGATGTTTCTTCGTTTTTCCTTCGGGCAATGTAATTGTATGGACTTCCGTATAATAATTATAACGATGATCGCTGGGAAAATACAATCTAATTTCTTGCTGGTGCGAATGACCACCGGTTGGAATATTAACACTTGTAATGTCAGAGTGTAGATTTTAGTCATATAACATGGCATGCAATCTTTCTGGAAGTTTACGCGATACGCTATTAGAAGGACAAGTACATCGATAGACATTAAACTTTTGACTAACGCTGTTGATATGACGCTAATGCTGTTTTTGTTTCTCTTCATAATAGTTGTTGTTGTTTCTGTTATTTTCGATACCAGTATAAATTTGATTGCCTACAAAAATAAAGTCATGGAATTTTGAGAGTTCACTAGAGGAAATGGATATTTTTTTAACGAATTTTAATCGTGAAAGGTAAAGGTTAATGGTGTTGTTTATGCAGCGCAAATCTTGTTTTTCAAGGGGGGAACGGTTACTGTTAATGTCATAATCAGTAAATTGTCTTGCATTAAAGAGCCATTCTGGATTTGTGCACAGACTTTCTCAAATCGTGTCAGATTTTCACGGCAACTAAATAATCGTATTTTAATACGCGGTTGATGTTTCCAGTCAAACATGGAGATCTTTCCTGTTTTGGAACGATAGTTCTGCGATCCTTCCAATACACGAACCTTTATATATGCATTGAATTAAG
>JBAMJV010005920.1:0-93596 GCA_037951105.1 Echinarachnius parma
AACTATGCATGGCTAACCGCTGGATGATGATGATGAATTGAAGTTGGAACGTAAAGTGATACACTGTATGCATGAGAGGTAAAGTTGTGACAATTTCAAGATCCACAATGGTAATTATCTTGAAATGCTGGTTAAACAAAATTTTCATGAGATTTTCTTTGCTCAAAGTGGTCCCATAAGTGACATTATTATTATTTTTATTTCATGTGTACCCCACCCAAAATAATAATAATCCTTCTTTATAGATTGAAAAAACCTTTTGAACATTGCTAACTTCATGAACATACTAACCAGAACGTCAATGACGTAGCGCTCATCCGCCATCTCGCAACATCAAATATCGCAAATTTCATGTGGTACACTTTTCAACTGGTCAAAAAATAAAAATGTGATGCCCTGGAAGGGACATAAAAATTAATTTTAAAAAAATTAGAGTGAAAAAAATATAAATTTGACGCCCCAGAAGGGACATGGGGAAAAAAAAATAACAAAAAAAAAAATAAATAAAAAAAAAATAAATAAATAAATTTAAAAAAAATAAATAAATAATAATAATAATAATAATAAATAAATAAATAAATAAATAATAAAAATAAATAAATAAATAAATAAATAAATACAAAATTACCATAATTAATTAATGGAGAAAAATTTCAAAATTCTGTGTAGAAGTTTAGTGTACCAAAGTTAGCTCTACCAGATAAAACAAACCAAATCAAAATCGGTCGAGAAATGAAGGAGAAGAAGCATTTTTTGTGATTTTTGGAATAAATTTGCATAAATTACCATAATTAATTAATGGAGAAAAATTTCAAAATTCTGTGTAGAAGTTTAGTGTACCAAAGTTAGCTCTACCAGATAAAGCAAACCAAATCAAAATCGGTCAAGAAATGAAGGAGAAGAAGCATTTTTTGTGATTTCGAATAAATTTGCATAAATTAGCATATATAATGAATTTCACGATTCTGTGTAGAAGTTTTAAATCCCCCTCCTAGCCCTATCTTATGAAACAATCAGAATCACAATCGGTTGAAAAATAACGAAGAAGAAGCATTTTGAAAATTGTGGACGGACGGACGGACGGAAGGACGGAAGGACGGACGGAAGGACGGACGGACGGACGGACGGACGGACGGACGACGGACGCCACGCCATGGCATAAGCTCATCGGGCCCTTCGGGCCGGATGAGCTAAAAATCACCCCCTTCTTCCCTACATGTACCCCGTGCAATTTACTGCATCATTCATGTTGTCCGAACATGTAGATAATATCCTCTCATGAACTTATTTCTTGTGAGATCCAGTTCATGTTAAGGAGCCAAACATGGGCGACAGACAGTAATTTTTTAATATGTTATGTTAATTCATCAAAATATTTTTAGTTTGGAAACTATTAATATCCTTTTTTACTTATCAGTGAAATAAGGGCAATTTAAATTAATCTGGTAACCAAGGTATTTGATGCTTTATACTCACACATCTTAGAAGTTTGATTTCATCCACCGCTGTCTCTGTGTAGTGCTCTGCACTCTTGACGACCTTTAAGGCAACATATCTCCTCCCGCTGAAAAAGATGGAAGACAGAAAATGAAATCATTTTCATACTCATCATGATAATTCATGAATGCTAACACATGTCATCAACATCAGTTATCATCCCTGCCGATGGTATAATCATTATTTCCCAAACATCTTTATCAAAATAAAAATGTTTGTTATCAGAACATAATATACATTGTCATCATCGTCATCGTTATAATTATCATCATCATTTCAGAGTTTTTTTTCGAATTTTGCCCTCATTACATTGTTTTCATTAAACATAACAATACATACATTTTCTGTTTTCTTCACCACACAAGGACGCAAATAAGATGTGAAATAGTTAAAGCTGTATATGAAATTAGCAGCATGTAAGTAAGTGTGCCGCATCAATTGGTTGGTATACATTTGATCACAGAGTCTCAAGGACAAATCACTAAATTCAAGCACGAGAATGGAATCAAATACTTTGCCTTGTTTTTTGCTCTACTTTCAAATGTCATTCTCAAATGAAAAATTCCTGGAATGCAAGTACAAGGCAAACCTAGATATGCAAGCAGGTATGAGAAGTCAGGTTATTTATTACAAACGGACAGATACCCTGGTACGAACTACGAATCTATATATACACAGGTGAAGCTGCTGTAAATGTTCCGCTATTCTTTGACCTACTTGCAGTATGACGAAAATTTCTTTAAAATTCTTTACAAAAGACAGGAGCTTTAAAAACATTACAGTCATGACCGACCTACAAAGCTTTTTATTCAAGATGGCAAAATGACAATCCTAATTTGTATTGAGAAATTAGTCTGGTTTCTGGTGCTAATATCTTGTGAGTTCTTCAAGTGATGTTTCCCAAAAAAAAGAAAAGGATGAAATCTCTTGAATATTAAATATTATGTGAATTATGTGGCCTATGCCACAACTGTCCAAATGTCTTGCATTTAGATAAACATTGATATTAATAACAAAATAAATGAGTATCTATCCCTGTGAGATATTGTTTTAATGTTTAAATGTATACAGCAATTCAAAAGATGTTATTTCCAATATGGAAAACATGTCCACATTTTTTTATTTTGATGTCCACATTTTTTTATTTTGATGTCCCCAGCATTTCCATTAATACTAAAGCAATAAGTCGTTGATTTTCTAGCATTCAAATTACATAAATAACATCGCTTTTTAAATGTGTAAAATGTTTAAGATGTGGACATGTCAAAGAGAATTGTTTTAGGAAAACCTGACCAGTTTCCAATCTGGTATGGCGTGAAAAGCATACTATGCATTTCACATCACACAGTAATGCATCGTATTTGGGGAGCACTATGTAACAGTAATTCCTATAGATTCAACGGCCTTAATTCATTGCCATTTCTGTCGCCACTCACGCTCGCATTCCAGCCTAATTGTCATGCAACCATGCGCCCCTCTCAACGCAGCAGGGGGGCTTGCTAGGGGGAGGTCAAAAAAGCGGCAACCACATTCATTTGAACGCACTTGCTATTTTATACATTTTTGTAAATAAGTTTACAAAAATCTTGAACTTGCATAATTTGTAAGTGGGATGACCAAACTAAAGCAACCATATACATGTAGAGTACTGTAGTAGTGCTGTCACATTCTTTTGTTATTATGTGGTAATGGTTTTAAAGAATTTGCCTTTGATTTGGGTTTTGGGTAGTGGGTTGGAGCTGACAGACGATGGCCTTTTTAGCGACCGCTAGGTCACAACATTTCTGGCTTGTCCGGCATTGTTTACAACCGTTATCCATGGCAATGAAGATCTGTGACATCACACTTCAGTAACATTTCAATTAACTTACCTTAGATCCCACGCTAACCACACTGTAGAGAAATGCCCCCATCCTAACTTCCGCACAACGTGATACCTCCCGTTGAACAGATCAAATATCTTCACTGGGTGATAGCCACCTGTCACAAAAAGAAAAAGAAAACATTTATTACCACTTAAGGTTTAAAATATACAAAGAAAGAAAAATGTATTCTCATTTGAAGCTTAAATCCTTTAAAACAAAGAAAACATATCTTCTCATATAAGGCTGAAAAAACAAATGTCATGTGCAGCAAAAAGCTGTAACAGATTACCAATCTAGGCTTATTAGAAAATAATGACTTTTTAAAATCACATTCTCCCTATTTTGGGGCCAAAACAATATATGCTTTTAGCTTGTCTCACTTCAAGTGGCAAGAATAACTTCAATATTGCACATTTTGTCAATATTTTACATACATGTATTACCGAAACAAATTGCCAAGTTGATAGCCTAATCACAGTTCTGATTCGAGCAGCAAATTAGGAGAAAGAAATCTCCGAAGCATCTGCGTAATATAGGACATTTAACCGATCGCCGCCTTCCACCCCCACTGTAAATCATATTCTCCATCTCCTAGTAACTACATCTAGATGTGCTCTATACATAAATTCATGAAACGTGCAAGACAATGCTGTCTTTAGAGACCGTCTCTTTCCGTAAAGACAGTACTATGGGGTTTTCAAGTGCTAAATTTAGTACCACATACAGGATAAAAAGATGAGGGAAAGGTGTTATTCAAACTCAATTCATTTGTTTTAAAAACTGTTATGGGTTGAAAAGAGGTATGGAAAAAGATGTTCAATATTTGTAGGCCAAGAAAAAAAATCATGAAAAAGGGAAGCACCCCCCACCCCCCCCCCCCCCCCCCCCCAATCTCCCCCTCCTAGCCTTCTGTCATGTTCAAAATGTTATCTAGATGTAAAACCCTGGCAGGAGAAATATACAGGGAAATTTATTCAAAATACTAGTCCTACACATTGTAGACGTGCAAAACAAAAAAAGTGAAAGCAAAAAGAGGGGAAAGGTGCTAAAAACATGATACGTATTAACATTGTACATAGTTTAAAAACACTTGAGAAAAAGAGAGAGGGGGGGGGGGGGGCACAAAGTGTGTTGACTAATTTCTCCTAGGGATACGATCTTGCCCCCGCTTGGAGCTATCACCATCCTCCGATTACAGCCCAAGCGATTTTGTGGTCTGCGCGACCGCTATTCTATCGGTCCCTGCGGCTCTCCACTCTTTGAAGCGGCGGCCATATTCAATGTATCAAATGCACAAACCCAATAACGCATTGCAACTGCTCGGACAAAAACACACTAAAAAGATTTGAAGCTGAAGCATGCAGAAGCCAAATAAGGGGGGGGGGGGAAGAAAAGAAAAGGACTGTAACATTTTGAAGAAAACCCAAAGGCTGTTGACATTTACCTTCCATCAAACGATCACAATTGCAAATTTCAGAAGCTGCCAGAAGCCTGTAACCATTTCGATACCATACAGTATGTGCATTCTATGCATGTACATGGACATCCCAGAGAAACCCCATTTTCTTTGCTCATTTTTTGTATTAACCTTTGCATTTTACATTGCCTTTACATACATTAGTACATTTTGTCATAATGAATATTAAACTGGGTGATTCAAATTCTCTTTCACTGTTTGAACAATAAAGTCAAAGTACAGTACTACCAGACATACAAATGAAAAATATAAATCATCTGACTTTAGTATCGCTTTCAAGTCTATAGAGATGCCTATTAAACTGCAATCATACAATTTTAAGAACAATTCTGAATGCGATACACTCTCCCCTTTTCACAAAGTCTCTCTGATCAACCATTAAACCCTGCATAGTAACTGCCCCCAATAGAATTTGTGAACTTCTTAAGTACACATACATTTGAGGCATAAATCTACATCCATATTCCTTCATCAAGCTTGATGGGAGAATTTTTAGAGAGCTTAAACTTGGTTCAAGGGTAAAAATTCTCCCGGCTGATGGCCCTTCGCAAGTAAAATTGTATACATGATCAGAATTTTGGTGGTTCGATCAGGCAACTGACGTTTCAATCAGTAGCCACTACTTGTAAGAATAACATATTTTTCTCCCATGTTAAATCTCAACTTAAAATAGTGGGCAAGACATTTATGAGTTTATGACTATGTGTAACCGAATAATCCTTTAAATTTTATCAAGATTTTAAATCTATTCAAGAAGAATAATTTGTAATGTAAATCTTCGTTGCTTTTCTTCATAACAGATAAAATTCTTATTTGGACCATCAAAACCAGAAATATCATAATTTTACTGGCTTGAACAGGCCAACTATATATTTTTTTAAAATGAGGAGCCTAGGTTATCTTCAACCTTTTACAGAGGGTGTGGATATGTTACAAGTAATGATAGGCCTAGATAGAACTACACGAGTGAAAACAAAAAACATGGAGGATCAAGACGAATTAGCATCCGATAAATGCCAAAATAAGCCCCTGTACATTTGCAATGAGTTCAATGAAATCCAAGCCTTGAAAAGTAGCCCCTGAAAAAAAACTGAAAAAAATAAGGGCTCTGGGGGAATAAGCCACCGACACGACAAAAAGAGCCCCTGCGAATTTGCATATAATAGAGTTCAATGAAAAATAAGCTTGAAAAATGAATGTTAACCTGTTGCCTACCTACAAGAACCTTGTGGGTCCTGTGGGGATCGCCAAATCTAGTCGTCTAGAGAACAGGTAAATGTTTTTTCCCCCCTGAACTACACCTACCTTTGCAGTAGTCCTGTGGGTCCTCCTGCTCATCCTCGTCGGATCCAAACTGGGCCTGGTCCTCTCGGTCTTCCCGCTCGTCATGCCTCTGGTCCTCCTCGTCCTCATCCTCCGAATCGTCGATGGGGACTTTGTGGGGGGCCTTGTTGTTGTGGGAGCTGTAATGACAAGAGAGAAGAAAAAGAACATACAATGAGAATGGGACTTCTAAATTAAATGTAGATGGATTAACTAATATTGTATTTGTTGCTAATTGCCTCGAGAGCTCCTTGTCACCATCTTTCGATTTCGATTTCTGAATGGTCTAAAAAAGTTTTTCTGTGAGCTGAAACAATGAAGAGGAGGAAAACTTAGTTCAAACATAGTGTACTTAATACATGATTCAAATAGAGAACTTGTGTACAAAGTCGACCACAGGTTTACATAAGACAGACTTTACTCAATTTACCTTCCACTCCCTTATGGAGTGGTCAGGAGGATTAACCAACAAAGTTCCTACGATTTTAGGTGCTAGTTGTATTCTTTGTTGCAGTCTAGATTCAAACCATGCACAGGCAGTACAGAGTCCAGCTAGGAGCATTTCACAACGCTGTCCTTTTTTTAAAGAAATGTGAGAAGTTTTGGCTGAAATGGAGTTCGAACATAACATTGAAACTTCAGCTATGAATATATTCTTTTCATGTTACCGTGGATACCCATGTAAACTTGTCCCTTTGGGAGGCCATCTTAAGTTTACAGCAATACACTATACACAGAAACATGGGAGGTTTGAGATCCAGCGAGGTTCAACAACACATAGCATCGCTTTATTTTCATGTTCTCCTCCGACATGAACTAGAATCCATCCCTACAGGGAGTCAATTTAAATATTAAAGTGTTATGGTAGGCAATAACGCAAGGACCTGGGGATGTAAGCTTTGAATACATCTAGAGACAAGAACATTTCAATGTTACAACACATCCACTTTTAAATAACATCTAGGCATCCCTTCAGGGTTTCATTCAAGGTTTCTACCGTTCCTTAACAATCTACTTGAAAAAGAAATCCCTATGATGTACATGTTTACAGGGTGTCAATTGTAAAATATACACTGATGTGAGAATATCGAGATGAAATAGAGCTCCCGACTACTGTACTGTTTTGGTCAAACTGAATTTTAGCAACCAAAACCTGCACCATTACATAACAAACTAATAGTTATAACTCCACCATGCTCGAAAGGAATACAAAATTACAAATGACTAAGTAAAAAGCCTGTTATCATTTAAAAAGAGCCGTTAAAACTCAAGAGGGCACTCTCTAAACATTTATCGGTTTCAACCATTTAAAATAAAATATTGTGCATGTGATGTTTTGTTGAAATAGTGATTAGATAGAGAAATAATCCCAACAACTATTTAAAAACCTCTTTTGTAAATTTTTGAAAAGAGGAAGCATTTTTTAAATTTTTTAACGGCTGGTTCAAAATTATCTAATAATTGTGGGGCCCCACATGTATTACAAATGGTTATGTTTTTGGATATTTCAGCCATTTCTGAACCGATTTTGATCAAATAAAGTTTATTCTGTCATTAAAATTGTATGCTCTTTTGAATTTAACACTCAGTTTTTCATTATCTCACAAACAAATTATTTTGTGTAGCGCCCTCTATACCAAAACTCAAATATCCCATTAATACACAAGAGACATGTATCCTCATTCAATTTTATTTTCCTCTAGGTTTAAAACTTTAACAACATTAACTATGAAGAGGAGTTTGATATCCAATATAGTACAATAAAATAGCAACATTTTATGCTATTCATTCACATTTGAATACTTCACTGAATATATATTACAATGCATTGCATGTCAGCCTGCAAAGTTACCCCACTGTATCCCTTCTCCAAGGTATTTGGGTGTGATGTTCATAGCAATTTGCAGTGTTTTGTGTTTTGACATTTTCTCTGCTTCATGTAAATATTTATAAACCGAAGCTGCTGTAAACTGTAAACTGTAACCAAGTCATACACCAATATCAAACTTGACCTTTAACCTATTCGGAGTGGGGAAATCGCAAGTAACGTGAAGCCTCATTATAACGACCACCTTGCGTCCCTGTTGAATTCACATCATATCAGGCATCTCGATAAAATATCAGGCATTAAACAGAATAAAATACATAGAACCTGTAAAAGTACCTCATTATGAAGACGTTCTACTTCAGAATGATTGGGGGGGGGGGGGGGGGGGGCAGGTAAAGGTAAAAGCACTAGAGGGAGGGGGTGGGGTGGTATTGGAATGGACGTCATTGCCATCCAAATATAAAGGATTGATATGAAACGATAAAAAACAGTGTTCTGTGTCTTTCTCTGCAAGTCTATTTCGTAGGCAACATGAATTGTGTATTCAGACTTCATTTGCAGCAGGCATGCTCATGTTTTATTCTAATTTTGTTTTGTTTTTATTTCTTTCCTCAAAATCGGTGGGATGGCCCTTGAATTTTTCAAAGGGGTCCACCAAACTGGGCGAATAAAACACCCCGTCAGGGAACGCATTCTAAATTTCATACTGGACAGAGCAGATAATGTGGGATAAAGAGAAGATGTACATTGCCTTTGACCAAGTACAATGCAAAATAGGGAATTTGCTTACATGTTGCATGGGTATGCTCAATGCAAATGGCTAAATAGATGAATGAAACATTCATGTTCACCTACAAACACGATTAAATCAAAGTGCCAGGTGCATCTTTGACATTTCAAACTGGAAGGAGCAGTAAATCTGGGACGAATAGAAGATGTACATTGCATTTAGACCCAAGTACAATGCAAACAAGGGAATTTGCTTTTAAATAAGTGGGTATGCTCTCTTGAAATAGCCAATATGTGAATAAAACATTCATGTTTGCCTACAAACACAATTAAATTCAACATATATTGTGAGATTCTGTCAGGTGCATCTTTGACATTTCAAACTGGAAGGAGCAATAAATCTTGGACAAATAGAACATGTACGTTGCATGAGACCAAGTACATGTACAATGTGAACAAGGGAATTTGCTTATAAATGTCTGGGTATACTCTCTTCAAGTGGCTAATAGGTGAATAAAACATTCATGTTTGAATACAAACACAATTAAATCAAAGTACATATCAGGTTCTGTCAAGTGTATCTTTGACATTCAAAATGGAAAGAGCAGATAATCTGGGACAAATAAAAGATGTATACATTGCATGACCAAGTGCTATGTCTATGGGACCTAGGGAAGTCGCTTATAAATATGTGGGTACTTTTAAATGGCCGCCAATAGGTTTATAAAACATGCATGTTTGCCATTAAACACAATTAACTCAAAGTGTTGAATTCCAGATGCATCTTTTCTCAATAGAAAGAGCAGTAAATCTGGAACAAATAGAAATTCAAAATGCATAAAAGAATAAATACAGCAATTGAGAAAAAGGGCTTAAAATTTGATTGTTTGTGACGTATGCTCCGAAGACTTTCTAAATGGCCAATAGGTGAATGATACCTGCAAGTTTGCCAACAGACACTATTAAATCAAAATATATTGTTACATTCCGTCACCTTAGGTATTTCGCCCCGACGAGCAAAGTATCAAAATCAAGGACAAATTTAATTCATGTACATGTACATACGAGCCTTATAGTCCTGAGCAACATGAACATGGACTTTGGGGACAGTAAAAAGAATACACAGGGGCTTGGGCCGAAATTTGCCCCCAAAATGCAAAAAAGAGCCCCCGTAAATTTGTATAGATTCAATGCAAAACAAATTACAGAGCATTATTTCATGAAGGCAAGCTTGGAAAGTAGCCATGAGAAATAAATATTAATGTTTTCCCCGGGGCTCAGGGAGAATTCGCCCCGAAATACCAAAAATAGCCCCTGAAAAACATATTTTCATGATGGCACCACCCGAAAATCTTTTCTTTTCTTTTTTCCTGCTTAGGGGGTTACTTTGACTTGTTGGTAAATAACATTGCTGATGGGCAAATAAAACATGCATGCATGCATGCTTGCCTAAAAAACACTATTAAATCAAAGTATATCGTTACACATTGCCTGGGGACACATCTTGACACGTTATACTTACAACCTTGGTAAATCTGGGCCAAATTTAAATGTGAATGTACAATGTTCACAAGGGATCTGGAATGTTAGATGTTTGTCACTATAAATGATTCATGATATCGCCTTTGAGAACAGGCTAGAACAGGCTAGAACAGTCTCATATAAGACATCCATTTTAAACTTTTGATCACAATACAAAATGGATATCTTATGAATTACCAATACAGATGAACTTTCATACTAATATAGCACAACATGGTTTAAAAGTACATTAAAATCTTTAAAAAATGGTTTATTGTAGAAAATTATTATGTTCAACAATCATGGCTATTAAAGGGACTTAGTAACATTGTCCAAATCCTCAAAATAAAATTTTAATTCTAGGGGTTCCCTTATACCTTGTTGTATTCGTATTAACAATAAAATCATGGGACAGCTTTCGGTTTTTCAAATTTCCCTTTCGTTACAAAGATATGTATGATTGAAGTATTCAGATAAGAAAAACTCCGGGCGAGTTTTTCTTCCGTGTACAAAGTGAGTGCAGTGAGTTACTGAATATCACTTTGCATTTTTACTCATTACTTGGCCATACAATGTCCATTTGACTTGAAATTTTCACACAATACCCTGTGGACATATGAGATAACAACAATATACATTGCATCAACCATTCATCACTTTTTGCACATATCAACAAAGTTACTAGATCCCTTTAAAGGTTTTATGCAGGGCTCGATCGACACTCGCACTGGCCCGCTGGCCTGGGGCCAGTGAAATTGCACTTCAGGCCAGCGCAAATCTATAAAAGTCATATTTTGGTGGCCCGATCGGGCAAGCAGATTTTCAACCTGATGTTGACAAAATTTAAGAAAATCTTGTTTTCTTCCATGTCATGCTTAAACTATAAGACTATTTATCACTGGTTTGATCAGGAAACGGTCATATTTTGAATAGTAAAAAGGTTTACTCATAAAATATATTTTTCGGGCCCGTAAATTTTTCTTTCGGGCCACCAGAAAAGAGGAAGAAATTATTTCATTGGCCCGACTGGGCCACTGAAAAAAAAGGTAAGTGTGGAGCCCTGTTTTATGTATTTCTTTGTCAGGTCCAAAACTTATTTTCTTTTTCAGTTAATTGCTTTAATAATTGCCAGTGTAGAAAATTTGTATTTCTTTTGATTATGTCAAACATTTTAAGATTATTTTCCAACTTTTGTAAAATGTTAGTAATGAGTGTTATGTTTGTAACTCAGCACACTAATAGACAACACTAGAAAGGATACCCCTTTCAGAACATACAACTTTATTTCTATCACACCCTTTCCACCAAATGTACTACAATTTTTAGTACCTTCAACATGTAAGATTTAAGACACCAAGGTTAAATATCATCCCCTGATTCTAGAAGATGTTTTATCTTATTTTCTTATATATCCTGGCCTGAATTCGTAAACATCAGGTGAGGTGTAACAGCATATGGGTGGATATCAACAATCCGGAATGATTGATGGCAGACTTCAGTGACTTGTGACCTACTTTCAGGGCCAGGTTGACTTGGCTGGATGCGGTTGCTGTGGAGACGACCTAAACTTGCAGGTACCAGAGTTGCAGCAGGCACTGCAGGAGTTTTGTCTGAGTGTAACCCCTTGCCTACCAGATTTTGCATTTCCTAGAGTTAATACATGGTGCTCCAGGTTCCCGTAATGAATGACTTGTGTGGTGTTCTATACCAGTCATGACAGTGTTCTATTCAAGTTGTTACTATTTTTAAAGTGGACTTCCACACGAGTTCAAGCTTCTAATGATTGAAAGACAGATATTCTAGGTCAATAAACACAATTTTGTATGAAAAAAGTATGATTGTGGGTTCTTATAATTGGTTTTGAAATTCTAATAACACAAATTCGCGAGCGAGCTTGTTCTATCCCACAATGCACCAATTTGTGACGTGCGATCCTCACTATGCGCCTATCTATGTTTTTACACTGCAGCGAATGTGTTCTTTTGATCGGACCAATACAATGCTCGATCATGAATAGTTTAGTCCACGATGCGCCACTCAACCGTGCCTTTGAGCATTACTAAATTGTTGAACCGTTTGAAAATACTTGCCTGCCCGAAATTGTAACACGTTTGGCTTTCATTGGAATTTGAATAGACACAAAGTTCTGTAAACGTGGTTATTGAATTTGCTGGCTCTGCATGACCAGCTATTATAAATGACACATGCAGTGATCACAATGCAGTGGCACCGGATTCAAGCCTACTCAAGAAATTGAGCAAAATGAGGGTGCTACGTACGGGTCTCATGATTGTGTGCAGTAAATTTAATTATTTCCTCAGAGTTAATGGCATTAGAAAAATCTCTTAGAAATCAACCAAAGAGAGTCAAATCCTGAAAATATTCAAGCACATCCCTAGATTTATTTCCAATATACTGTATTTTGTTTAAACTCGTCCGGAATTCTCCTTTAAACATTATTGTATGTGGAACATACAGCAGAAATAGTGTAGTGCAAATTCTCAGGATTTTTTTTTTTAGCACAATTGAGAACTAAATAAACATCATACCTTTCTGTGTTTAGTACAGCCAATGAAGGCAACAAACAAATCAAATGGAATGAATGATAGAATATAGTCCAATTTTGTAAAACGACCTTTCTAAAAAAACAGTTGGCAGAGTTGACAAATAGCATATCTTTGGTTCTTTGCCCTGTCATAAAGTGGTCACTGGTATTGACAAAAGTTCAGAAGTTCATCAATCAAAAAAATTCAGTTTTTATCAGTTACACAATTCAAACTCATTTATCTTTCTTTAGGACTATAGAGAATGCATGATTAAAAGATTATTTTATGGTTCGCGGTATACCGGTTTCCCAAAATAGGGTCCTGGTGCACAAAAATTAAGTTGGTCGAACCAAGAAGTATAAAGTCAGCGTTAGACCAATCAGTATGGAGTATTTGCAGCGCTCTGTTTGATACAACATCTCACAAAAGGTTTTGTGCAACAGACCCCAGACATACCGATCCACGCCAATGGTGCTGTACAGTAACAGTTCATTGGGTCCTTTACGAGAGAACAAGATGAAAATCTGTAATTCACAGACAGTTATCCTTTTCATATCTGGGCCCTGTTTCATAAAAACTTTTTTCTAACAACCAATCAACATGGATCTGTATCGGTGTTGCCATGGTGGTTACAATAATTAGACAAACTGACAAGTTCAATTGGACAGATTTATGAAACAGGGCCCAGACAGCTTCTAAATCAGTTTCAATTTTAAAACCATGATGAGAAAGGGGTTTATTATTGACAAGATAGTTCACTAATGAGTAATGTCATCTCAAAAGTTTTGTCCAATAGGTAATCAGACAGAGAATGATCAGAGAAATGTTAGCATGGCCAAAAGACCATAATTATAATCAATGCTCAAAATAAGCACAGGCCCAGGTCCACTCAAGATTGGCTTCAGGCCACCAAAATATCATGAATGCCAAATTTTATTTGCCTGAATTGGCAACCAAATATAACAGTATTGAAGTTTACCTTAGTTTGGCCACTAGAATGTGACAAAAGGCAAACAAAATTAAATTTCTAGCATCGCTGCTCAAAATTCTTTAACTATGACATTATTTTGATGACCTGGGACTATGTTGTAAAATTAGATATGTTTGGAAGTAAGCTACTGTGAACATTATGTTTGTGTTTTGAAAAAATAACTTGCATTCGTATTAGCAAATTTTCACATTCTCATAATTGTTACTACAAGATATATACATAAATACAAGCACACAGAAATCAATTATTTAACAAAGCTGTGGAGATGCATTCCACGCATGTCCATGTATATGGAGAGAAAAAAAATGCTTGTTAAATCAGAAAATCAAATTATGATCTTATTATGATCCTATAATATACATTCAAACAATAGACCAAATAATGTCAGACTGCAAAGGAAAATATTGCCAAGTTTGGTTTACCGTGAGTCATTTCGAAAGTAAATCCCAACTGACAAAACGGTGCAGTATTCATGTACTAAATAAAACTCACTGGACCCCCGTTTCCCATCCCTTCTCCAAAAAAACTTCCTTCCTTCAAATTTCACCACTAGCTAAATTTAACTTACATTTTCTATTCTTTTCTTGAAGTTGAGCCAAACCGAGTGAAAGATAACAACATTCTGAACTATTGAAAACAGCCCAGCATCTACATACGCTTTCTCAAAAATTGATCTAGAGCCCCTTCCCTTTCTACAAAATATTATCCTTCAATGTTCAAAACTTACGCCTAGCTAAAATTAACCCGTTCAGAACTGGTTCCAAATATACTCAGCTGGGGGTATATATGGAGAATACAGAAATTTGATCGCCTTCAAAATGTTAAAGGATAATCTTTCCATTGATCCAAACATACAAACACTTGAGGGGGAAAAAACATGATAAAAATGTTCAAAACTCCTTCTAAATGGCACAATAGCATTGACAAATACAAGAAAAAAAGGAAGAAATCTTGTCATTAGCATCTTGAAAGGTGAAGGTGAATTTTGAAGAAATTTATAATGCAGATTTTCATTCCCTTTTTAAAATAATAACCCCACTTTGTCCAAAAGAGTATTATACGTAATATTAATAACTGTGTGATAATTCATCAGTATTTCAAGACCTTACCTGATCCCTGTTTTGAACAGGTTATATCTAGAGCAGGTTGGGCTGTGCGCAACAAATCTTCTCAGAAATAAAACTTTGAACAACTAAACAATGCACACGTTAAACATTCTTTTAAAATTTAGTGTTTTGTACTTTCGAATACAGCCCTGACCTTAAACCCTTGAACAAACTTTCACATTTTTCAAGGTTATCCAACCAGAACAAAAACACTTGTTGTTCATAAATAATTCACTATTTCAAGGTGATCTTCAGCATTTTCAACAACAAAAAATACATCCTGTATTTCCTTGTTAAAGACGTTTTTCCACGAAAACAAAATTCTAGCTTGGAACCTTCAAAACAAATCATCGTCGAGTTGTACAAAGTACTGACAAATTAATTGCATAATAGCCAACTATGGTTATCGGTGATGGATGATTCAAATTTGAGGGTTAGTACATTTTGTGCGGGTTGATGACATCCTTACATTCTAAATCATCAACAAGTGTGTACTATGATACTGCTTTGTTCAAAAACAAATTTGGGTTTATTGAGTTTATTCCCATGACATTACTTAAAACAGGGGAAAATCAGATTGGGCAATGGGTCCAGTCGGGCAAGTAAAATAATATCAGATTGGGCAATGGGTCCAGTCGGGCAAGTAAAATAAAAGAATGTTGCTGGCTCAAAACCAGCAGTGAGTGGCTCTAAACTGAGAATATATTTAAAAGTCTGTTGATTTTAGCTGCTAGTCAGGTAAGTATATATCAGCGAAAAAAATTAATATTTTTATTTCGGGGGATCTTTTTCGGGGGCTACAAATTTCCGGGCTCTTTTTCTAATTTCAGGGGCTACTATTAAGCTCTAATGCTGTAAGTGATCATCTTATAAGCATTTGATCACGATCCAAACAGAAAATCCCCCAAAAAAATCCCCAAAATCTTTTGGGCATTTCGGGGGCGAATTCGCCCGCTGCCCCCGTGTATTTTTTTTCGCTGGTATATATGGGCAATTCCGTATGAGAGAAGGCAAAAACACCACATCTCAAAGTTGAGCAATCTTCCCTAAATCAAACTGTTATCAATAGAGGAAAACTTGAATTTTAGGAAACTGAAAACCGTTTGTATATAGCTCGATTGGTTTTTCAAATATTTCTTCTTGAATTGAACAGAAATTTATGACCTTTTATTCATAAATCAGCTTCATTTTGTGAAAATAAAGTGAATCTTTTAATTCAATGACTGTTTCTGCTCATTTTCTCATATTTTCCATACGATGTTGTAACAAACACAAATTGTAAAGCATGGGCAGTAACTTCATTGCATATTTTTTTGAGAAATTTTTTTAATCTATGCACATTTGATCGTAATTCCGTTACGATAAAACGATTTAAGTTTTTCTCAATATCTTATTACTTGTTCTTTAGTCATGTCATTGTGAATTCTCTTCCTTCACCATAGTCCTAAGAACTTCCAACATAATTTTCTGAAATAATGTCACTACTTTTTCCCAAAATGGCGTAACAGTATTAGTAATTCTGTTACGTAACGGAATTACATGCACATGGTTTGTAAGGTATTGAATGATATTGCTGAAAATAACATTTTTTCTTGTTCTGAATGTAGAAATACCCTTTAAATAGCATGAACTGTAGCCATGTAGACAATAAGTCATTATACATGTATACAGTACATGTACTGTACAATGTTACTTTATCTGACTCATTACCTCACATGCTTCATATTGCATCAATGGTGATTTAACTAAATTGATACACGATAGATAATTTCTCTAATTTCTCCACGAACATAATAGAGATGATAATGTTCTATCATTAAATTAGTTTCCAGCAAGAACCACTTGACTGAAATTATGAAGATGCAGCAGATTCATGTTTGTACTTTAGAAAGGGAAAAACAAAAACAATAACAAAAATTTAAAAATATCCAGTAATTAGTATGACACTGGTTCTACATTTATTTTTTCAAATTAATTTACATTGATGTATTTTAAGATATAAATCATTCCTTCAACTTTCAAGGAGATTTAATATTAATAATTTTGTATGTAGATTTGAATATCATTGATCAGTTAAGGGCTCATAACTCACCATTAATTATGTAAATTTGTATTAAACTGAAGCATATAAAATCAAACATAAATACAGAATAGGCTTCAAGATATTCAAAACTATACATAATACAGGCTAAGATATGTTTTATTCATTATCATAAAGTCAGAATTCATTGAGTGTTCAGTGTGCTTCTGTATGCAGATCAAAGAAGATGTACAAAGTATTTGCATTTTCAAATGGGAATTCCTAAAGGTGTCTTTCATTTTTTGCAATTCGATTTTTATATTTTATATGCCAACTTTTTGTATTTGGATCATACATGTTTATATCCGTACATGTATTTCATGAAATGAATGAAAACGCATTCTAAATTGATTTGAGAGTAAATTAAGATCACTTTAGGATGAATTTTTAAAAGAATAATTTTAGAATATAACAAGAGTTTATATTTAACAAATCTCGATTTGTTTGTAATTCTGTTATGCACACACATAAATTCAGGACTTGTTCTGGTCCTTATGTAAGAGTTTAACAATGCATACATTGTTTAACAATGCATACAAATTAACAATGCATACAAATTCTTTACTATAGACTGTACGCAGAAAAATGTAACCAAGAAATTGCATTTTCATGGGTGGATTCATGGGTGGATTTCACAGGCGTAATTCCGTTACAGTGACATTCGTTTGTCTTAAGGTAATTTCAGAGGTTAAAATAGATAATTTCTGGAAAAAAGATGTACCAAATTCAAGTTTGTAACTTAAATGATAAGTTTTTATTACCAATGAAGAATTTTTTGTGGTAGCTTTTGCAGAAAATCATTACAAAGTTAGTGTTGAATAAAAGACCCCTTTCCGTTATGATTGTATTTTGGTCTCCTGACGCTACAGTGTTATAGATTTGTACCTCTAGTACCCCTGCCAGTTATTAAAGTTGTAAAAACTGTGGAAGTGAAAGGAATTTTAAATATGATTAAGAAAACAGAGCTAAAAATCACTTATATGTCATTCTGTAACAGTGGAATTGCCCATTCACAATGCATTTCCATTCACACAGATTTCCAATATTCAGGAAGTTTACGAGGCTTTATAGCATTGAAAGTTGAATTATTTGACCTGTTTGTGATTTTAAATTGTTTAAATGTTTCTTGATATTGATGATGTGCAGTTCTTTAGCATGTCACATAATGTAGGTACTTTTTTTTTTTTTTTACTTTGGGTTTTTTCACAATTTAACCATTTTTCTTGAAGTAAAGGAAAAATTTAAAAATGTTGCTATTTTTTACTTCAAATATGGTTATTATTGTCAAATTATTGATTTTTGAAAAGTATTGAAGCTAAAATGTGAATTTGTTGTTGTTCATGTACCGATTTGTGGAAAAGTTGATCCCACTGCTCAAGTTGTGTAATTCCGTTACACACTTTAGTGGACATAGTTTCTAGGATTTTTCTTTCATTTAATTGATGCAATCCTTTTTAATTTCTTGCCTACTAATATGAAGCTGAAAATAAACCGAAATAAAGCTGGAGTTTAGCAATATTTTTTTCAAATTTCACTCTTATTTGTATTTTGGCCATATTTTCATTTGTTTTACACATAACAAGTTCAAAATTTGCTTTACAGATATGTCAAATTATGGTTTATATTCAAGTGCTAGATAGCCTTGATGTTTGCATTAGCATGTAAGAAAAGTTGAGTGCAAAATAATTGAGTTTTCCTTGTAACTTTCAGAGATGTAATTCCGTTACAAATTTGTGTAATTCCGTTACAGTGGTCTTTTTTCAAAAAAGTGAATTTGTGAACTTATCATTGTGTTGTTTATGCACGTACTTGTTCTTAAATGAAGTTGACATTATCAAGATAGAAAAAATACATAAAATCAGTTTCAAAGTGTCTTATATTTCAGAGAAACTCAACGCAAACTTGTAGCAAAAAAAAAACTCCATTCTCCGGTAATTCCGTTACGGTCACACATATTGGTCTAGTGTGCAACAACACATGGAAGATATAAAACCATTTCCCTATCATGTTGTAGCCTGGTTACCCGTGCAACTTATATAAGTATCAAAATTTACTCAAGTCATGAGAATATTGCGCAGGGAATGAAATAATGAGCAAAAAACGTCTCTGAATGTAATTCCGTTATGGTGGAATTGCCCATATGCAAACTGGTATATATCAACATTTGAAATGTTAGTGGCCCAAAGTCCAAAGTGTTTTTTTTTTTAAGGTTGTCCTGGGCCAGTAGGCCAGTGCTAATTTTGAGCCATAGTTTATAATACTACACACATAATCAGCCCACAGTAGACCTAGTTCCAAGTGAAGAAAACGGAAGGTTGCGAGGCAAAAATCTTCCCTCAACAGGGCACTTGTGGCTTGCTTTCAAACATAAAATGGCCTCCCTCACCTTCTACACCCATTTCCTCTATGAAAGGGTGGTGAAAGCATCAATGACCTCTAAATCTGTCTTCTTTTCTACACTTATTCCACCTACACATCAGTGGTGAAATGGCCTCCATAACCTTTATTACCTTTATCCTAAATCGTTCCTTGGCTGGAATTGGATCCTGCATTGTGCAGTGGGCTTTAAGCATCAGTGGCCTCCATACATAACCTTTATTTTACAGCCATTTCCTCCACAAATCAGTGGTGATAACAGATTAGTCCATCTATTTCTTATAATGTTCCTGTTCCACCTCAGTGGTGAAAAACACAGTTCATGTTCCACCTAAGTGGTGAAAATCCGGTTGTTTTAATCTTCAGCCTTGTCTGATAACATAATCAATTATCATCATGTTTTCTTATTTCCTTGTAAAGTTCAGCACTCCTGTGTCATTAAAAAAATAATAATAACATGTAAAATGTATTCTAGAATTAAAAGGATCTGGTAATATTGTCAAAATCATCATAACTTACTCAGAACTATAGCAGTCAGTTCTCACATACCTCATTGTATTTGTATTACTGTAGAAGCTTGAAACAGCTTTCTGTTTTCTGGATTTCGCTTTAGTTATAGTTATACAAATAATTATCTAGTGGATAAATATAACTGTCTACAAAGTCAGTGCAATGAGTTACTAGATCCCTTTATTATTTAAAGACCTCTATGAACTAAGGTGATAAACTAACAAGTTAAAAAGTTCATTTATCTTCCAGGAACATTCAATCACTACCCTTCCCCCAACCCCCTGCCACATTGCGCCCCAGTCTCTACAGTTTACACCTGTTGTAGGTCTGAAGTTAATGGGGGTTATATGAGGGTTATCAATGAGCAAGATAATCCTGTCCCATCACATCATATCATGCATTATCATATTTAGCATTTTGACAAGAGCTTCTTTCATGGATTGGAAGGAATTTTAAAGTCACTGTATCATCATTCTGATAGAGGGCGCTTTTTAAAAGGTTCACAATCACAGGGAGGAGCCATGATAATAGAGTAAGGAGCGATGTCACATTCCTGTGTTATAAGATGGTAATGGTTCTAACAACCTGTCCTTTGATTCAAGCTTTTGGTAGCTCAGGGTTGGAGCTGGACGATTACCTTAGCAACCGCTAACATTTCTGGCTTGCCTGACATTGTTTAGAACCATTACCAATAGCAATGAATAGCTGTGACGGCATACTTCAGTACTCTATACACATGCCACATGCTCTGTAGCTTAGGTACGCAATATAGAGTTGAGAGAGTGTCACGCTTTTGCACGAGCTTGCCAGGTTCTGCAGACATGACCCTGCCCATTGATTCTCTCAAAAGAGCCCTCTAGGATCGACAACCCAGTTACTTTAACCCCTTGCATTTGGAATATTGCATTTCACATAGAGTTAATACATGGCAGGGCTCTCCCTTACGCTTTTCTTTCAGATGGCAAAAATTACAAACCTAATAAGACTGTAAATATGTGGAATCCTAATTTGTTGGTGGCCAATACAGAGTTTCTAGTGGCCAAATGACACCCAGGCCCCTGCTAGTGCTAAAGGCCCGGTCACATATCAACGGATAGCGTAAACGAATGCCTGACGAATAGAAAATTTGCGAACAAAACTTATCCGGTGGTGAAAGTCGTTTCCATTGCTTCATGTACAAAACATTCCGCCGGATACAACAACGAACATCGCCTTACAAAGAACGAACAAGAAAAGCATCCAAACGGAGACGAACGGATTGAAAATTGAGTCTCCGTCGGGCATCCGTTTACGCTATTCGGTGATATGTGACCGAGCCATAAGGGCGAGTGCTGGATGGTTCCAGTGGTGAATGGTTTAGTCCCTAAATGCATTATTCTCTTTAGCACGCGAGAGAAAGTTGTACCATGAACCTACTGTACAAATACACAAAAAAGCTCTTTGGCGGCAGTTGCGGTTTGATAGTATTAACAAAACTTTCAAATTCACAAACCAGCTGGTTTGTTTTGGTAATAAAAACATTCAAATCTTGAAGCCCAGGGCTATGGACTTTATATGCAGACAATGCCATAGTCAGGTTTCGTGCCTAAATTTAAAACCACAGCCACTGACAGATCTAGCTACCAAAACAAATACACCTGCACGATGGCTATCCAGTGAGAAGTAAATTTGGAGGGGGAAAAACTTTCCCTCCCCCTCACTTTCCTCCAAGCTCCTGGTACGTTCGGATTACAAATGAAGAGCATTTTGCTGCAAAATGCAAAACTCTCAATCATTTTTAAAAACATATATTTGTGTTTGAAGCTGCTGAAATATATATACTGAAAAGAAAATATGAAAAAAAATCATGTGATACTGCTTATTATTATGGAAGTCCTTCTTTCAAATGTTTCAAAACGGGAGTATACAAGTATGAATAAACTGCATTTTTCCAACAAAACTCCACAAATCCAAGTTGTAAAAATAGCATTCATTCTAGTATTCCAGTCTGATCCAGTCACGTCCAGACAACAGTCCCAGTCTGATTACATTCAGAGCACCTTTGTATAAACTTTGCTGAACAGTGAACTGGTGTGGAACAGTACAGTGAACAAATATATTAAGGGGGATCAGGGCAAATTAGCCCCCAAAATGCCCCCCCCCCCCCAAATCATAACAGAGCCCCTATTATTTGCATAGAGTTCCATGCAAAACAAATTTTAGAGTGCTACTTTCATGCAGGCAATATTGAAATGTAGTAAATTTCTTTCTTTTTTCTCCCTGGAACAGTAAAACATTGTGCTTCAATTTCAAATGCATTGATTTGGCCCTTGTTTATTCCAGTCTTGTTAATAGTTGCCTTTAGGCATCATGAACTCGACTAGAATGAAAAGAAAAGCAACAATGATCCTATCCTAGATTCACTCCACTGTCCCTTTAATTTTAAATCCACCCTCACAAAATGTGGATTGATATGACACAGTTCAAAGGTCAAAAACATGGTTGCCAGAAAGAAACTTTTTGGAGTTGAAATATACTGATACATTTTTTTTTCTTGAAGTTTGATAAATAGTGGTTCAATTCTACCCAAGCTGAAGCTATAAATGTCTATTTTTACAAATCTGAGTTTAGTAAACACACAAACATACCCCGGACAGTGAAATACACCTGTCATAACATTAAAGGTAAAGGCCAGTTTTGGAAAGCCCCCCTCTCAAAAAAATGAAATGGAAGCTCTTATTATCAATAATGTGAAAGAATATAATTGTACTAATATAGGATTATCCAAATTTGGCCAAGAAACCGCCTACTAATGGATATATTTGCAAAATTATAAATTGATCTAGGGCCGGAAAGATATCGCCAGCGCGGAATCGCTCATACGCTACGTGTATTACGACCACGAGGTGTCGCGCTATACGGGCTTGTCCCTAGCTTGTCGATATCTCCCCCAGCGCTAGCGGCGCTGACAGGTCTGAACGGGCGGTGGATTTATGAATTTCACAGGCGGATATTGGATTTCTTCCGATATTTCTGTATTTAACGATGCTTAGGTTCGGATTTTACCACACAAGCCCTATTTCAATACATATTCAACAATATTGATCAATATAGATGTATTTGGCTACTTTCCCAAAACTGGACTTGGGCTTTAACAGAACATTCACACTTTCCCAGCCATCCTTACCGAGTACCTACGTTTTAAGATTGTCAAGCATGGGGATGCTTACACCACAGATGGCAATTGTTAACTAAGCTAGTTTGTGCATGCTGCATAAACACTGATGCACCATCCGCAGGGTGTTTGCAAGATGGCACCACGCGTCTCATTTCAAATCCGATCCACCTTTAATTAAAGCAAACCTATAGCTTGAGAGGGGATATGAACATGTATAGTACCTATGTTTGTAAAGACTTTGAATTAAGTGAATGTAAGTTGTATTTTTTATCTGTAGATGCTTTTTTTTACCAGATTATCTTACAAACAAATTAGCAACATATTCAAGAGGATAACAACTGAATATGATCGTTTCCAGTATTTTAATGAATGCATAATAAAAACATCAATATCACAAAAACTGTTTATGTCACATGTGATGGGTATACTCTCAAGTCCAAGGAAAGCTACAGAATATGTTTTCACTACATTTGAAGTAGGCAATGCAGGAATTCATTTTTAATTTTAGGGGCTACTTTTTCAATCTGATGGATATCACAAAATATTTCACATAATACCCTATGGTAATTTCAGGGGCTACCTACTGATTTAAGGGGACTATTTTGAAAAGTAGGGGTCAAAATTGCCCCTAGCCCCTGTATATTTTCTACCCTGGAAGTAGGAGTTGAAAGAGAGTATTATTGAGAGAGCTAATTTGTAAAAACATATTTCCATGAATTCAAGGAAAACAATGTGCTCAATACATCAATAATACTGACGAAGGTCGACTGATGAGTCATGGTATGAACTTACTTCCAACTGAGCAAACACAAAATTATTTTGTAGTGACCTTGACTCTTCAAATTAAACCAAAATAAGATGCTTCAGCACTGGCAAATTGAAAATTATAACCCACTTATTGATTTCTGCAAACAAAACCTGTCCGTACACGGCGTACAGAAATGGAGAAATAAATGTACTTGAGTACAAGTACCATTTCTTTAATGTCCTACAAAAGAAAACGGGCATAAATGGAAAAACAAGATTAGAAGAAATGTAACATTTATTATATTTTGGTTAGTTGATGAAAATAAGCAACCTGATAAAACAAGATTTTCTCATGAATTGAATAATCAATATCTAGAATAAAATAAATAATACAAATAATAATGTACATACCATTTGGATTCAAAGTGAATGCCAATATCTGAGCTCTGGTGAGAAGGGGTGGGGCTCTCTGAGGAGAGATTGCTGTCATCTGCGTCGGAGAGGGAGTTTGGGTAGGAGGCGGTGCCCCCCTCATCCCGGACACCGCCCCCACCACGAAGCTTAAGGGCAAACAGGGCAAACTTGGCCCTGATAGCCAGCTCTGGGTAGGAAGAGCGTTTGGTTAACTTGGGGGCCGAGCGGGATCTTGTCCTTTTGCTTGACTTAGCCCCTTTGGAATAAATCCTTGTCTTTGTATTTGGTCCATTTGAATTAGTCCTGGCATTTGGGGGCCCTTTGGACCGAGTCCTAAAGGGACTGCCAACATCGAGCCCTGTCATGGGCACCCTGGCCCGCAGCTTTGCTCGGGCATCGGAGATGGACTTGAGACTGAAGGTCTGTCGAAGACGCTCGCGGTCTGGCATGGCCGGCTTCTTGATCCGAAGCGACCGGCGTAGCTTGGCCCTATCGAAGGAGGGCAGCTTGGGCCGCTCCAGGCCAGCCGCTAACCTCTGCAGTTCGTTCATCCAAGCGCCGCTCCGTTTCCATTCAAGTAGCTTTCCTTGAGTTTCGTCGTTCATTCAAGCGCAGTTACTTTCCCATTCAGGTAGATTTTCTTCTCCCAGAAGTGAAGCTCTGCATTGATCAACAAAGTCAATTCTTTTTATTGGAGCATTTCGATCTTGAGTTCTTCCTTTTTTTTTGTCACTGTTCAACAAAATCCTTTTTCATTAGAGCAAGTTTTCTTCTCCTGTTTATTATCAGCCTTCTGACTCTCTTCTCTTGCTGTTTTGTTTGATACAGTGCGAACTCCCAGTCGATAGGTAGTAGTAATACCACTTCCAGACTACAAGCAGTTGACAGACTGCTCCCACCGAGCCGCTCTAATTTCCAAAGTCAGCGACCAACCACCTGCTAGCTAGCTCTACTGCAAATGCCTGCAAGACGGACATGAAATTATTCCATCCTATAAGTCTCAACAAATTGTTTTAAAAATTGCAAGTGTGGGCAACACAACACAGGCATGAAACTTCTCTTTCCGAGTCTGAAGTTATGAAAAAAATCTAAAAATTACCACAAAATCCGACACCTACACATACTCCAAGGCCACCTGCAACTCACGTCCTCTGTCCCTCTCCTTAGAGACGGCCGGATCACAATTGAATAAATGTGAGTTCTACATGACTACTACCGAAAGCTGGCAAGACTCCAAACACTGATGCCGTGATTGGCAGGCAGGCTTTTAATTTGTGATGCGAAATAAATGTCTCGTTGATCGGAAGAGGGTTTGAATCATGTGCGGGGGCCCCGTTAATAGTTGTATACTATGCCTCCATAAAATCTGAACCCGGATGGTTAAAGTCTGTCCGCTAACTAGTATGCAAGATCCATCAACGTTCTCTGCTTCACAGTCTGTCTGCAATCAGATTCATGCACGTACACTTGTCTCAAGTCAGAATCTGTACCACATCACAGCATAATTATTATTTCAATATTCCAAGTGTTGTTGGAGATTTGAGTGTAGTCTCAAACTTCGTCTCAGCCAACTACAATTTCAGTGAATCCACTCTCGTGGCAAGCTGCTCTGTTGCTCTATGGATCTGGGCCTCCCAGTCCAACTCTCAAATCCCTCCACCCTCCTTAAATCTAGGGGTCAAGAAGTAAAGGGTCAGGTCGGTTTATATCACAGCAAATGGGGATTTAAGCGATGGGGATTGGTGCCACCCAATACCGATATGAAGTGCAGCCCGGCTGGTTTAGATTCCGTGGGGTTATATTCCGGTGTGCAGCCCCTAGGCTATGCGTTATGATGAACTTGGGCAGTTTGAAAAATGATGCATGGTTTAGCTCAGTCGCTTGGCAAGAAGAAAAAACAATAGTGCATATTTTGAACGGTAGTAGTAGCGAGGTGAAATACAGTACAATATCCCAAGTGATTCAGAGCAGAGAAAGTTTTATCCAAACTTTATTGATACCATGTGCAGCAGATTATAGTTGGTAGTGAATTTTCCCTGAAGTTAAATCCCTCTGCCACCAGAGTGTAGATCCATGGAGATCGTCACAGTTTTGTTTCACCCTGCGTTCTCCCTCATTGTTTTGTGCATTTTTCTGCCAAACCATGTAGATTATGAATCCAACTATTAACAGTTAGCAATATAGCCACGCATCGGCATTGCATCGAACGGTGATGTGACCATTTGAAGCAGAAGAACTAGACATTGAGTAAATAGAGTTATCAGAAAACAAATGATTATGAGATCCATGTCTTTCAAATGAGGGTATTGTTTAAATTTGTATTGAATTTCAATGGAATACAAATTAGTTTATGTCCAGATAAAATATCTGCATTAGATTATTAACAAATGAATATTACTGTCTGAATTTGCAAGCTCAGATGACATTGTTGATTTGTCAATGAATATTTAAATAGGTGGCTATGACAATCTCTCTCAATTCTGAAAATATTTTGTAAAATACATAATTTGTTCTTCAAAATGTATCAGGTCCAATGGTAATTTGTTCACATTTATACAATAAATGTATGTATTTCCTTTCAATCAGCATTCACATAAAATATTGACATGCAACAATATAGCTCCTCATTTGAATGACATGGAATCACAAATCACTGTCCGATCCCCTAAATATCAGAAATGGCAGAAGTAATCCTCTATCTAATACCACATGACAAACCCAAAGGGACAATAACCTTCATCTATAATATTATGCAGATATGGTTATTAAAGTGTTAAGCGAAAAGGATGATTAGCTGCTTGTAGAATGCAAGATGATGTGGTGATTAGCGAATTAGTGCAAGAGATGGCAATTGAAGATCTATGATAGTTAAGATGAGCTTTTGATAAAGAGTTTTGTGAGTACCACAAGATTTAAAAAGACTAGTGTAGAAAGATGTATTGAACAATGTAGTAATAGTGCTGTGTATGAGCACAAGTACAGGTACATTATGACGAACAGTTCAATTTCTTCAACCTTTTTTGGCGAATAAAATGCAAACTGTGTAACACAGAACTGTAGAAGTAGAAGTAAGGTATGCCCAAATAGCCCTTTACCAGAGTGTGCAGATCTCTATGCAGGATAGTAGGACTGTGTTTTAGTAAATATAGAGAAGAGTTCAAAAGAAGTCAGAAGGTCAAAAATACATCCTATTTTTACTGCAGAAAAAATACCAAATCCAGACCTACTTTGTAAAGACTACTCTCCCACACAGAGTCCTCTGAGAGGGTAAAATCCTACTCGCACAAGCTAGTCTCGTCCTTTTATTGATTCATATCTTTTAATTTAAATCTTTTTTTGACTGGACAAATAATTTTCATCAACTGGCTTGGATACATGTACACATAGCTGACACAAATTAAGTCATTATTTTCAAACCATTTTAATGTTTAATGTGTAAAGTACAGAACAATGATGAGTAAATAAGCATGACTTCTAATGCATCAGGGCCCCATTGCAGAAAGAGATGCAATTGATTGTAAGTATAACTAATTGTAAGTCAGAAAATGTACGCGTTTCAACTAATCAGATTTTCGCATTTCGAACATATGATATGACTTGCAAGTAATTGTAATTGACAATGATTGTATCTCTTTCTGCAACTGGGCCCTGGTATGCATACTTGTGTGTTACAGTAATTGTGTGTTTGTTGATTTCCCACAATTCCACAGTAGCTGTTAACAGATGAGTAAACAGATTGATGCTACATGTCAATGCAATGTGCAGAATATCATACAAACTGTCCACAATGTTCACTCACCACATTGACTGGCAACCTTGAACGCTCATAAACCCACACATGGTGAACTTTGTATTCTATTTTGATGATCATATGCATATGTACATTATATCATGTTGTGACACATTTATTTGTTTTCTACTATTTGTTTTAAGGTGGAGCCAAGGCATGATACATGGTCCAGTTAACTGCAGAGTGCAGATAGCGTATCTCCGCCACATATATCCGAGTACTGACATATGATCTAGTATGTAGATCAAGAAAATCCCAACCCATGCAAGACCAGATTGGTTGTTATTTGCATTTGCATTTAAGTGGAAAATAACTGATAGAACTTTGATATTTATGGGCAATTTGCTAAGTTTGTCTAGGAGTAAAGGAAACCAGTTACCACATTATACAAAGTAAATTATAAATATTATACAAAAATAAGTGTGAGTTATGGATTTAACTCCCCCCTCCCCTTCCCCACCTCTGAACGCTCCTTCAAGTTCACCCCACCCCCCCCCCCCCATGATATATCCAATCAAAATGTCATTCAAGCAAACAAATTTATGGAAATGATTCAATATTTTGGAGCTCTTAAAGGCTTTCCAAGATAAATTATATAAATAAAAAATGTAAATCATTAAATATGTCAGTTCTTGATGGTTTTCAAAGAAAAATGATAGCAGAAGTTGTAACAAGTTTGTTTTGCTCAAAACCTATCAATCCTTCAGTTACAAGTTGTTAACCCATTGTCTACAGGAACCTGGAAGGATACGTGTATGTACAAAATCTCTAGATCTGGGATTTCAGAATCTCAAAGGGTACGCACATTCCAATATGCTTAAGACCTTAAATTAAAAGGGATTTAAAGTTCTTTACATGAAATACCTTTGCACAGCATTTCCTGTTTCTTTCTTTTGTTCTACAATCTGTTGTTGTTGTTGTTGTTGTTGTTTCTGCTGGCTAGTCCTGCATTCGGTAATGGTCTCAAGTGTATACACATAGCATATCTCCATCTTGCAGTTCTGAATTTGATCTAGAAATCCTGCAATTTCATCTTGAAAAATCCTCCAATTTCATCTACAAACATAGTGGATTCATCTTAGTTCATAAATCCTTGGCAAAACTGATTTTAAAAAGCCTCGAACTATACATGATATAGACTCCTCAAATATTACGTTCTGAATTCGCTATGTGTTCATACAAACATGTACATCATGTATAGATTTGCATTTCCACCAGATAAAACCACTATGTGACCAATGTCTGTCGTCGAGTTGTTGATTTGCTCTACTCCTAATACTTCTAGTTTAAGTCAAAATATCTGATAAATAAACCACTTCAAATTACAGGGTATATATAATGTAGAGTAGCATCAAGAAAGATATCCTCGATCAGATCTCAATCGGGGGGAAAACAAACAATTTGATCCTTATATTCTAGGTGTATTCACTCGTTTTTATTTGGACTCCACGGAAATTGAATGATAAGTGCCTGATCCATCAAAACAATTTCAAGTTCAAAAACCGTTTGGGGAAAACAAAACTAGCATGCAATTCTCTCTCCGTCTCGAAAGGCAACAGATATATCTGAGCCGTTTGTTAAATGTATAAATATAACGATGTCAGTAGCAATCCTGTGTGCAATCATATCATGTAGGGATCCATGTTTAAAATTAAAATGCGTTGGAATGTCGACCCAAAACGAGATAAGATTCAGCAACAGATACAGTATTCAAGTTTTCACGACTCCCGTTTAGTTTCAAAATGCTCCAAATAATTATTGTACAAACTACAGCGTGGGTACACCCACCCACTACACATCAACGTGAATTTCATTGCCAATTAAAAGGGAACAAGGTTCATAGATAATAAAAACATGATATACATACATGTATGTATGTGAAGTTTTATACACACAGAGAGCCCAAATAGTATTGGGTGACATAAACATTACAGTTTTCAAATAGCCTAGACTCTATAGAGTAGAGAGACTCGTAAATGCATTGTAGATAGAAACCTAATGGACTATATACTGTACATTTCTATATCAATATTTTGTTTTGATAGATTCTTTTGTGAATCTTATCTACAGAAAACCTTTTCATCATTATGTAGACCTTCGTTTAGTGCACCTTATCTTCAGTAACCCGTTTCATTTTAACGAGTGGTGTGCATATATGCTCGTATGTATGATTGTTTAGGGTTAATTAGAAATGGCCTTTGGATTGGGGAATTGACATGGGGAATCAACAAATTCATACATGCACATACTGATGCTAATAGCTCAACAGTAACCAATTCAAATGCAGTTTGGACGACCAATCCCAGAGGGGAATATGAATGGAAACTAAATTAAAAGACAATGAGCAGAGAGGATATCACAATTAACTAGCCAATTTCCTAAGTTTTGATCGATTTTCACTTTATAAATACATTTCAGTGTAACAAGGGACTCATTTTCATGTCTCATAGTGTGTGTTTCAGTGGCGTAGTGTGGTCTGACAAATTGGGGGCGCACACAAACTATTGGGGGGCACACCCTGTCTTTATTTTGTAAAGGATTTTCCCCTTTGTTTTGTTATTATTTTAATTAAATAATTGGGGGCGCGTATCCCCCCCCCCCCCCCCTCCCCCTCTACACCACTGGTGTATCTAAATATACTTGTCTATTTGTCTAGCTGTTTATCAAGTAGAATGATTAGCGTGGAACATGCATCTTCAACCCTGGTTCACTAGTCAAGTCTATTTTAGCACATCTTTAATGCTCAGACAAAAAATGATGTTTTTTAACATCGACAACAAAAATGTTGATCATACATGTAGTTGCAAACTAGAACAATTTGATTTTAAAAAATAAAGTGGCCAGAGGGATAATGACATGACTTAGTCTATTTCCTAGGGTTAGGGTATGAAGCAACATCTTCCAAGTTTCGATCAATTATTTAAACAAAACTTCATTCTAAATATGCAAAAAGGAAGCAACTTCATTACTGAGATTGAAGAGAGATATTTGCTGCCATTAGCCAAAAAGTAATACTTTCTGAATCCGAATAAAGTAAGAAAACCTAGTTTGATGGTATCTTCACTATTTTGTTTTTGTTTTTATCAAGATGAAATAATAAAATCTATTGTTCATATTATCACCTTACACTATTAATCTATCGCACAAAAAGAACCCCTTGATGGTATTTACTCTGTACATGTATGCATATTTGCATTTTAAAAATTCATTTGCCCTTAATAACAAAATTCGGCAGCAATTAGCTCCAATTATCAGCACACTTCTATTACTTTGCAAATTATCAAATCCTACAGTCACTATACAATTGTCCTTGTTAGTTATAAAAGCGAAGGTAAAACCAGACTAGACGCTAGGCTTTATGGTATCAAATATTTTATTTCTTTGTTCCTTTTTTTGTATTTTGGTATTTACGCACATTCTCCGAAATGTTTATTGGGTTCAGATCCAGACACACATGAATGGTTCTGAACGTGCCACTGTCCCTTCACGACCCAAATATGAACTGCTACAATTCAACAATTGTGTGCCTCTTTTCCACTCCCCCCCCCCCCCCCCCCCCCCCTCTAAAAAAAAGAGAAAATAAAAGCAAAGATGAATAATAAATACATCTAATACTATAAGAGTGACAGCAATTATTGTCCTTTTGAGTCAAATTTACAAAAGGGAGTTTATTTTAGCAGTGGAGCATTGCATTTGCATCTGCCTCTTTGCCACGGGCGAGACGCTAATAAATTTATGCAAGGCATTGCTATGATATAACGTTTAGTTGTAGTTAGTTGGTCTCTTGAGAAAAAAATATGAGAAAATAATGTGCAGTTTCTATATATCTCATAAAAAATATTATAAATCTACATCTTTACATTATACATCAAATTAACCCGTTCCCTTTTCAAGAATTTCTTTAATCCCCATAGACTTTGTACACAACCCACCCGGTTCCGGTAGTCAAGGGGTTAATGTACAGGTAAATGGCTCTTTCATGGCTTGGCAACAGGTTATAATTACTTGGCAAAGACTACTTATATCATATCATACATTAATATTTTGGCATTTTTATGAACTTATACTTAGGGGGTGAAACAAAACTTTAATACACAAGTCAAGTTCAATTTAAAAAAAACATAACTGACAGTCTCCTATTAAACAAGCTTATTAATTAACAATCATTGTTTCACTATATTAAGTTATAAATGAGGTGAGTGACAGCAAAGAATGGCATTGTCATATATATACATGTAGGCATGATTAGGCAAATAGGGCTCAAATTAGCCATGATTGGGCTTGGCTTACTGCATGTGTCATCTAGGTAATGATCGGTAATCCTGCTGGGGGTGATATGGATTATGGATGTTCATACTCCCCTGTAGTTATACATCAGAATAAGCTAATGACTTCTCCTTGAATAAGGATGTGCGAACCAATTATTTGTACATAATTTTGTAACACTTTTATTAATAATTTAATTTCATGTTCAGGCTTACAAACTTAATTTTGTTCTGGACAGTACATTACATCCCTTGAAAATTTATGCTATGGAGAATGCATGTTATACCAAATTCAAATATTCTCTGATGGGTTAAAACATAACATGTACAAATACATCCATAAAACTTGTCACCATTTTTATTTTTAAAAACAGGGAAAATAAATGATTAAAGAATATAACAATAACTGCAGACTCTGTTAACAATGATTTCCATTTATTTGCTTTTAATCTATATAACTGTATTTGAAGTCTTCAGAAATATAAGAATTCTAACATTTACAAATGGTTTTGGGCATGAGGGCTGATATAATAACATATTGTGATGGTATGAAAAAGTAAAAATCATCTTGAAATTGAGCCAATTATGCCACTAATGTTTTAAAGTGATGCATGAGCACACCTTTAATGATCTCTCGCCTGGAAGTATGGTTGGAATGACGTTCAAATAAGGCAAGCAGATTCAAGGTAAAAATTACATAAGTAACACTGACATTTAAACGTGCCCAAATTAAAGTGGCAAACGAAGGCCGACCTTCAGATGGTTTGTCTTTGGAGCACCGCGGGGCGATGGAATAACACATGATTAACTCTGAATTGGCCCCGCAAACTGCCTTAACTGCAATGTCAATAAATCATCCGTTATGGAGAACCCCTAAGGCTGAGACGAATTAGTTCAAGTTCGATCGCAAATTTAATATATCTGGGGCTGCCTACATGTATGGCAGAGAGAGACAATAAATGTTTACACGCACAAATGCACTTACTATACTGCAAGCACTCAGTGTACACTAAGTACTGCCAGAATAGTACTTTGTATGCAATGTGTGGATGCCTTTACGTGCATTTACTGGCTTTGTATTTGCTCTCTTTGAACAATGCAAATTACAATAGTCATAAAAGACATGTATACCAACGAGTAGTCATATTTTGGTTACTTATGACTAAATAAATGTTTGTTCTGTATGTGCGCATTTGTGGGTATGTGTGTGGAGCATGTGTAGTGTGGTCTTCTAAACAATCAATGAAACCATCTCTCAATAATAACAAGAGTATTCTTAGCATTTTATTTCTTATGAGATAGAAAATTCACAAATGATCATCAATAAACTCAATATGGGGAATCTTCTTCTGATTGATCTGCCAACTTCAATCCTGAAGATTCTTGCAGATACAATAGAGATGGATGTAAGAATTGAGCACTCCCATTCCAATAGACGACAATTTTTTATTAATAGCAGCACTTCAACATTCAGGCAGAAATTCCACTACGCTAATCCATAACGCTGAAAGCTACTTGCTCCAAATTATTATTCCTAGAATTTTTTCCCCCTGTTATACCATTGTGAAAACAATATATTCATTAGAAAAGATACAGGGACCACATGCTACATGTATTTACCCCTATCCCTCGCCTCCCCCCCCCCCCCCCCCCCCACCCCTAAATGCCAAAAAGCCTAAACATAAAGTGCCCCTACAAATTGTCATGGATGTAAACCAAATATGAAAGTGTTATTTTCACGAAGGCAGGCTTGAAATGAAGCCCCCACAAAATTATTCGCTGAAGATACGAATGCTAAAATCTAGCATACTTGACAGGGAAATTATGATTCTAATATGCGCCTCATCCTTGAGACAGATGTTCAGCCATATAATGAGCCTCCTTAAAGGGATCGAGTAACTTTGTTCAGATGTGCAAAAACTGAAGGGGGGGGGTTGATATATCTGTAATTTCATATGTCCACTGAGCGATGTATGAAAATTCCATGGTATATGAAAGTGATATTTGCTAACTCGTTGCACTGACTTTATACACCGTTCAAATCCAAACATTTCAATCATGAATATTTTGTAACCAAAGAGAAATTCAGAAAAAAAGAAACCTGTTCCATTCTTGTATAGTTGTATTGGTAATACAAATACAACAAGGTATGAGAGAACTGCTAGATCTAGAGTTCTAAGTACGTTTTGTGGCTTTTGATAATGTTACTAGATCCCTTTAATAGAAAGAAGGAATTGATGCACATCTCAATCTCAACATGATCAATCTCTTGAAACCTGAGCGTTCTTGGTTAGATCTCTATCCAGACTCGTGACGTCAAACGAGGGCAGACAGAATAACAGATTTTGCACTCCTGCACGCTAGGCTCACGCTTGGGACAAAAATAATTGGAAGAAAACATATTTTTTATCAAAACACTTCAATCTCCTTTCATAATATTGTTTATTTCTGGTTTGGTTTGAGATCAGATGTGATACTAGAAAGAGAAAATAGATACAAGGAGTTGTTAGAAAGCTAATAATAAACTCCTTGTTTATGAGATGTTTGATTTATGTTTGATTAAAGGTCATGATGAATGGACTTTTTTCCTGATCCCTACCAACCCCCCCCCCCCCCCCCCACCCTTTAATTCATATATATTTAAACCATTTTTCATTATTATATCTATATGGTTAAAATGTTTCTATTTTTGCATTGATTCATATTCATGTGCTGGCTGTTTGCACACATACATGCATGTTTAAAATACATTTATTAAATCAAGAGGAGTTTCAAGGCAGAAGTCATTTATGAACTTCATTTTAATTTGACTGCAATCACAGGAGAAATAAATGGCAGCACATTCTCTGAAAGGAACGATCAATAAGATACTTGTTTGTCTTCATTCGATGCATTATAGACATGTGTGCACTCCTCGATAAGAGGGATGATTTTTTTTTCTTCATCAACTAGGAATTCCAAACGGGGGATGTTAGAGTGGGAGAGAATAAATTGATTTTCTCCCGTACCCCCTTTCCCAGGGTCTCCATGTTGTCTAAAAATAAACAGCTCAAGAAATGGATTTATACCAAGTTGCAAGATGCACATATACTGTACTACATAGAACACTAGAGGGGCAAGAAAATCGATGCGCTGATCAAATCAACAGAATGGACGATACAGGGGTAGAAGTCGCCACTACGATCTTATGAAGTTATGAACTCTAGTAAACAAACATAAAACATTCATTGGCCACCTGAGAGCTCTGCTGGCTGTCTTGGGGTGATGTTTATAATTGAAATGGAGAATGTTGTTTCAAAATCAAATTATCTTGAATTTGCATTGTTATAGCTACGTTTTTCTCCCATGATAGGACGCAATGATACATAAAATATATCAAGCCGACCTCTTCACATGTAGATCTATTAACTGTATGTTGAGAACTGTAGAATTTACAAATATACATATGCAGTTGTTTGACCTTACATAAAAACAGTAAACTCAATGTATAGGTATTTGAATAGGTATACATGTACAAGGAAAATACTTGAAGTGTATTAAAAAGAAGGTTTGAAAGTTGAATTACACAGGGTGAATAATAATATTATTAATTAATAATTATAATTTGGGTGAAATTATTTAGAAGAGAAAGCAGAAATGAAATTAGCATGTGGAACGGGTTAGCTTGAACCAACTCTAGCCCAGAATTAAAGTAGTACAGAAAGGTGAAATTATAAAGGGTGCATGGAAGGCAAAATTGAAGCAATGCAAAAATATGAAAAGAAATGAAGACACCAAGAGAATATGAAATTAATTCTATATGCAACCAGTTAATTAAAGGAACTGCGGCATTCTCTACCAAGATGTGCCCACTGCATGACTAAAAGAAGGGATGCGCAATGCCTATTCCAATTGAACATCCATTCTTTTAGTTCGTCGGCATTTTCTACCAATGCGTGCCCACGACTTGGCATGCATGAATGAAAGAACCGATGCTCTATGCAATTTATATAGAGCATCTGTTCTTTTAGTCATGCATGCATGCCAAGTCGTGGGCACTCTTTGGTAGTGAATGCCGGTACGTCTTGGTAGAGAGTAATGTGAACATGCGGCATTCTCTACCAAAGCGTGCCCACGACTTTATATGCATGACTGAAAGAACCGAAACTCTACACAAATTGCATATAGCATCGGTTCTTTTAGACATGCATGCCAAGTTGTGGGCACGCTTTGCGTGGTAGAGTTTGATGTGAACTTACGTGTTATTGTTAGAGAGAAGGAAAGCTGAAGATGGAGTGGTGCAAATGTGAGATGAAGATGAAGCCTGGCAGTGGAAAAGCATTGTGCCGCTGATTAGTCATAAAAATTGTGAAAATAAGATTCCCGCAATATATAGACAAGCAATGTCAAGTCTCTGCGGAAGTGCATAAGTGCCCGTTAGATTTTAAGTGGAAGATCAAAAGCATAGTGTTGTTCCTTTAAAAGTAAACACAGACTACGATAGCTGAATGTGGTAGTGGCAGTTAGAAAGCGTTGTACTGCCAACACAATATGAACTAAACACATTCTGGCCATGTGAACTGTATTTACCGATGCGATTTGTCGAGGTCCGGATCAATTAAAACTAATTCAGACAAATGAAGCGTACACACTGAAACTCACGCTCTGCAGCGAAATAGACTCAGACCAAAGATAAAGACATTACAAGCCTCTCATGAATGTCCTTGTGGGCTTGAAACATCGGGTGAAGATGAAACACCCTCAACAAAATATTGTAGCAATAGTAACGAGTACTAGTAGTTGCAGTGTTGCAACATTAATAGTAGATGTACTTGTCGCTTGTAGCAAAATACTTCCATGAATGGTAAACACTAAACATGAGCACAGTGGAATGCACCTATATCCTTCCACAACAAGCTAGGTCCATAAGTTGCAAAAAGCACTATGTTGTGCATACAAGGCATGCTCATATATCCTTCAGCTACGTACAATTCCAAATGGTGCAATAAGGACACAAATCCAAACGGTGCAATAACGGCAGGCAGTACAACATGTATGTAAAAGACATTGCTATATATCCTTCAAATGTGTGTATGCACTCCACAAGGCGCTAAGTGCTTAGTCCCACCAATGCTGTATTTAGTCGGGGGCGGCGTGTTCCATTATCTACATGTATGTATGTAGTCACAAGTCAGTCTGTTGTCATTTGGGTGAATACCTCGCACTAAGTACTATCTATGCGTACTTGCTCATCCTCAGTTTATAACCCGCCAATGCCCACTGACTTCACGGTCGGCCGCTCACCTAAAATTAGAATGAGAGCTGCATACTGCTGCGTACTACAGCGCACAAACATACAGTATGCCTACACATAATACGCCGTATATATTGACTCTGAAACTGTGAAACCCACGTCACATGTATGTGTTGGCACAATGATGCATTTATATGCGTGTGGGAAGAACGGATCGCATTCTGAAAGGAAGGCAGCTTCGTTCTGCTCGGGTAACCACATTCCTAATACCTTTGCAATTGCGTTCTTTTCTTTTCCAGCATTAGAGTAACACTTTAGTTAAACCACAGTTCAACGTGCAATGGCCGCACAGAACTTACTGAGTGAATAGTTCACCATTTTTTACACTTCGCAAATACTGCTAATCTTGTGTCTGGAATTAAATCCTTATTTAAATAGCTAATTCTGTAGAGAGATAATTTCTCAATCCATTGTCACCTGAATGAATCCGATTGACATCAAATATGTAAGCACTCGTCTCAAATTCACTTAGATACACACACACACACACACATACATACACACACACATACATACAAACACACACACACACACACACACACACATACTGCAATACACCAAATACCCCAAATACAATACACCTTGATACAAAAAAATACTCAAATACACGCACACATCAACCCAATACACAAACACACTGTATATACCCTGAATATTACTGTACAGACACACCCACACCTATTTACACACCTACACACAAACACACACACATACTCGCACACACAAACAGACACACACACACAAACAGATACACACACACACACACACAGATACACACACACACACATACAGTACACATAACAGCACCAAATAGATGTCTTTCAGTGCTACATGTAGTATTCAAAAGAAAGAGATATGTGTATCTTATCAAGGTCATGAAAACGTTGACCAGTACAATGCTAAATAAATTAGTCATTAGACGATATTCCCAACACTGATTAACATTTGTATAGGATGTCATACCATTGAATGAATCATATCTGCTGTATTATATTTTCTTATTTCATTAAAATTACTCATTCTGCTATCAATAGGATTGTCTTACATTGTAGATTTATAATAAGGAGTATAAAATAAATAAATATAGGAAGAAACCAAAGCTGTATGTATTTGTTCACTTTTCGCTTGTATATATTATGTACATGTACATTTACTAAAATACATATCTCCATAATTGAATTTAAGTTGACACATTCAAATTGATAATTACATTCTGAAACATGAGATGACTGTCAAAGTAATGTGAAATGTGGGTTTTAAGTAATTAATCAAGAATACAGAAAATATATCAACATTTCTATTCCATAGAGTAATAGACAAATAATTATTGTATTCCTTATTTCATACAGTAGGTTAAAAACCTTGACTGTAGTGCTATATATCAAGCCCATAGGCTAGCATTGACCATCTAACAAAGAGTTGTTATTTTCAAGGAGGGTAACTATAGTTTAAACAATAACATTCCATCATGTTAATTGCATGGAAGAATGCTTTTTGACCAAATTTGTTGAGCTCTTTGAAAAACACAAAGCAATGAATAAATATTTTGTGCATGAGTCAATGAGGATTCAACACTAGTACATTTACATGTATGGAGTTTGACAATGCTTATCTATGGCATGGCAGAATTTAAACTCAAGCTGGCGCTGCACTACTTTACAGGCTCATTCAACATAAATTCAGTAACATCACATCTAGTTCTGAATAACTGAATCTGTGTATTTCTTTTTACTGATGTTTAAATACAGTGTACACACCATATCAAAATGTGTTTCCTTTATTTTGATTTTATAGGTTTGTGAATATTAAGCTGTCATAAATTTGTTTAAAACATTAAAGGCCAAGTTGAGTTTTGGTAATTTCCAAAGTGCCCCCCCAACATCGATTGTAACGGATTTGGTTGATTTCAATTCCATATGAAAGATCATCGAAAAAAACATGGGAAATAATAATAATTTCCATTCAAATGCTCTAATTGTTGTGAAATTTGCTTTCAAAATATCATATAAAAGTGGTTGACGCCCGGGTATCACTTTTTAGAACCGCTAGTGCGAGGCACTAGCGTTCTATGTTCTCCTAATAAAAGACTGAAACCAAATATTTGTGTGCACGCTAATTGTGCTTAAAACTATACATATGATACGGTACTTACCAGCAATTTACTCTCCAATATGTGATCCAACTACCGGGTGGATTAAGATTATGATTTTTCCTTCCATTCCGCAAAAAATCAGTGATATATGCGCCTCATGGACCAGTCTCTCCGTGTGTTAGCGCGACTGTGAACGAAAGGCGAACGAATGCGAATGGGGCTTGCGAGTTGCGTCAACGGCAGTGTTGGAGTCATACTTCTATGGTTGCGATACATAATATACACGTACTACTGTATAGTATTACCGCACACAGTGACTGCACTACAGTCCCGTATTACCGCACACTGCACTATACAGTCCCGTATTAGGACCTACAACGCTAGTGCTTCGCGCCGAGTTAATTTGACACTTCGAGTTGTAACGGCTCTTTTTGAATGATAACAGGGGTTTTACTTTGTCGTTTGTAATTGTGTATACTTTTCGAGCATGGTGAAGTTATAACTATTAGTTTGTATCGTAATCGTGCAGGTTTTGGTTACTAAAGTTAAGTTTGACCAATACTCAACTATCCCTTTAACAAAAATTATTTTCCAAATTAAATTAAAGGGATAGTTGAGTTTTGGTCAAACTGAATTTTAGTACCCAAAACCTGCACCATTTCAGTACAAACTAATAGTTATAACTTCACCATGCTCGAAAGGTATGTACACAATTACAAAGGACTAAGTAAAAACACTGTTATCATTCAAAAGGAGCCGTTACAACTCAAGAGGGCGCTCTCTAAAAAATCAGTGGTTTCAACCATTTTTCATACAAAATTGTGCATGTGATGTTTTGTTTTAAAATAATGATTAAAAAGAGATATCATCAACAACTACCGGTATTTAAAAACCTCTTTTGAAATTTTTTGAAAGAAGTGTATATTAAGCATTTTATGTATTTTGTTTTAAAGTCAAGATATCGCCTGGCCTGACGATATATATATAAATAAAATATTTTAAAATCAAATTTTACAATTATGAGAGCATTTGAAAGGGAATGATGTCATTTCACATGTTTATTCAATGAACTTTCAAATGGATTTTTTAAAAACAATTTAGTGTCAAGGGGCATTTCGGGAAGTACCAATACTCAAGTGTACCTTTAACAGAATATTACAATAAGAAGACAATGAATAGAGTTTTAAAAAAAAAAACACATCAGCAGATGCATAGAACATCACAAACACGATTGTCTATCATATCGTCTTTGTTCTAATTCTACTGATTGTAGCAACTCGCATTGCAATTGCAGCTGAGTCTATAGTGGGTAGAGATAATTATGAACTCTTCATAAAGAAAGTCCAGAATATTTAACTAATTTCATTTTACAATTTTCCCTTTTTTTAACATTGCCAAACATCAATATTATCAATCGTAAGGAGATTGTAATACTGTCCCACATACTCATATCAGTGTGTGTATAGCATTCTGATTGATTAAATGGTGTGATGATAAATACATATGTTCTGCTGTTTCTAACAAAATAACTGCATGCCCGAATTAGTTTTTAAAAAACATGGGGGGCTCAGGGCAAATTTGCCCCCTAAATGCCCAAAAGAGCCCCCATAAATTTGCATACAGTTCAATACAAAACACAAATTTGAGAGTTCTATTTTCATGCAGGCAAGCTTGAAAAAACGCCCCTGACATTTTCATTCTCATGCCATTCATATTCTACTACAATAATTCTTTGTTAGCTTTTTTTTAATGAATTTCACTGGCTCAGTTTTCACACCTCTTAATTTTCATAAAATGTATGTGACAAAATATTACGAGCATGCAAATAGACTTTGTACCCTGCCTGAGCACATATACTCTGCATCTCCACTTCAAACCTCTCAAAATATACAAACTTGTTCTTTTTTTCTTTCCTAAAATGAAATGGTTTTGTTGCTCCTTCATGAATACAAATAAATGTCATGCTACAAAGTATGCTGTGCACACTATCTTTAACTCATTCAGTACTACATTCAGTGTCTTGTACGGGTTAAAGGGACTTAGTAACATTGTCCAAATCCTCAAAATAAAATTTTAATTCTAGCGGTTCCCAATATACCTTGTTGTATTCGTATTAACAATAAAATCACGGGACAGGTTTTGGTTTTTCAAATTTCCTGTTCGTTACAAAGATATGTATGATTGAAGTATTCAGATAAGAAAAACTCTGGGCGAGTTTTTCTTCTGTGTACAAAGTGAGTGCAGTGAGTTACTGAATATCACTTTGCATTTTTGCTCATTACTTGGCCATACAATGTCTATTTGACTTGAAATTTTCACACAATACCCTGTGGACATATGAGATAACAACAATATACATTGCATCAACCATTCATCACTTTTTGCACATGTCAACAAAGTTACTAGATCCCTTTAAGATATTGTAGCTACATGTATTGTTTATCCTTTGTGAATAAATGCTATTTTGAGCTACGTACATGTAGTAGATTCATTGCGCAACTCTAAAATTCACTCTCCAACTGCAACAAGAATGTACATAACGAGCACAGGCATGGCAAATTTTTTTATTGCAGTAGTTATCAAATAATAAACCCTCACCTGGTTCTTGTTTGAGGAATGTTATGTGCCGAATCTGATTGAACTGATTTGATTTTGCTGCGAGTAATGTGGCTAATGGCAACGGGACGTTGGGACGTTCATACATTATGCATGTCGATAGTCCGCCTCAATATCGGGATGGTCTGTTTGTGATACATGTACCGTATTTGCTGGTGTATTAACCGCACCTTTTTTCAAAAAAAAAAGAAAAAAAAGGGGTGCGGTTAATACACGACCGTATTAACCGCACTTTTTTTTTTTTTTTTTTTTTTTTAGGGGTGCGGTTAATACACCGGAGCGGTTAATACACCGACAAATACGGTACATACATTTGCAATGCTTGAAATTAGCATAGGACTGCTGGTCCGGGGCCACTAAAATTAACTCGGGGCCACCAAATTTCATTGATGCTTAATTCCATTGGCCTAAATGGGCAACTAAATTATAACATAATTGTTAATAATACGCGAGGTTTGCGGTTGCACCATGTGAGATGGGTGGATTGGTGAGTCCTGAAAAGGACTACGGTAGTCCTAGAAAGGACTCTTGTTAGTCCTAATTGTTAAAGGGACTTAGTAAGATTGTCCAAATCCTCAAAATAAATTTTTCATTCTAGCGGTTCCCTCATACCTTGTTGTATTCGTATTAACAATAAAATCATGGGACAGGTTTTGGTTTTTCAAATTTCCCTTTCGTTACAAAGATATGTACGATCGAAGTATTCAGATAAGAAAAACTCCGGGCGAGTTTTTCTTCTGTGTACAAAGTGAGTGCAGTGAGTTATTGAATATCACTTTGCATTTGCACTCATTACTTGGCCATGCAATGTCCATTTGACTTGAAATTTTCACACAATACCCTGTGGACATATGAGATAACAATCATATACATTGCATCAACCATTCATCACTTTTTGCACATGTCAACAAAGTTACTAGATCCCTTTAATGTTGTTCCTTGTTCGGGTCACCATATTCAGGTTTTGAATGATAACTTGCCCGACTGGTCCAGAATGCAAACCAAGTTAATTTCTAGTATTGCATTTTGTAAAATGGTATTTTTCATTGTACAACAAAGAGGAATGCTCTTTTTTCTTCAATCAAGTCTGCTCTCATTTGATTTAAGCAAAATGGAAATCTAAAATCATTGTTAATTCTTAATAATGAAACTTGTATTCAGCTTTAATACACTATATTTCAAATTTCATACAACACTGAGATACACACAGATAACAAAGCAAAAAGTTGAAACCGAAACACATTGCGATAACAAGCAAAATAGACACAATGATTAATTAATGCATGTAATAAATAATTCATGCTTTTAAAAGTATCTTTTTTATTCATGGTTGATGATATAAACCGAAAAGAATTCAATCCTATCCATTACCATGAAATGTAAGCTCTACAAAAGTGCAAATTGCCCACTTGAAAGCATTCTATTATGGGGAAAGCTCAACATCACCTCCAAGCATTTAGTCAACAACACAGTAAAATCTGGACGCGATGCGGTCAGATTGCGTCTTGCATTCGCCTCTCCGCGGCACTCCAATTTTCACAAATATGCCCGGCACAGATTGAGGGAAAACGAGTACAGGACACAAGGACAGGACTATGGTCACATGTCCAGCGTGTGGGACTGTTCATGTTGTTGTTTCTATCTTTAGCTTGGCTGACTGTAGTGTGTGGGATTGTTTTGATTCTGTTGATGTTATTGTTTTTATCCCTTGCCTGAATGGAAGAGAGTGTAATTGTGTAACTTTAGCTATTGCTGCTGCTGCTGTTGTTGTTGTTTCTATCTCCTCCCAAACTGACTGACGTCTTGATGGAAAGGGAAGCAGCGATGTAGCCAGGGACAACCCTCACCAAGGGTAAAGAGGGGTAAGGATCGGATAAGGATTTCCCTTAATATAAAGTCAACATATTGCCCCCCCCCCCCCCCCCCCCCCCACCACCACCACAAAATGGAAGAGTATGGTACTAAAATGTTTGTTTTATCTTAAATCAGCCTAATAGATGGGGGACAAACAAAAATTGTGGCAAATACACATCATAGGGGAGGGGCAGCAATGGCCCCTATCCTCTTCATTGCTATGCAACTAATCCTCCCCCCCCCCCCTTCCAACAATGAGATGGTGGCCATTACAAATTACCATCACAGGGGAGGGGGGCAGCAATGGCCCCCTATCCTCTTCATTGCTATGCCACTAATCCTCCCTCCCCTCCCCTTCCAATGCAGAGAAGATGGTGGCCATTACAAATTACCATCGCAGGGGAGGGGGGCAGCAATGGCCCCCTATCCTGTTCGTTACTATGCCACTGATCCTAACTCTTTTCCTCCCTTCCTCCCACCCTCCCTTCCTCCCACCCTCCCTTCCTCCCACCCTCCCGCCCTCCCACCTTTCCACCCCTCTTCCTCCCTTCATCCCGCCCTCCTGCTTTCCCTTCCTCCCGCCCTCAAGCCCTTCCCCCCTCCCTCCCCTCCGACTAAACCGAGTGTTGGAGTCTTGGGACTGTTGCTGATGTTGTTTCTATTCCTTACTTGATAATACTAGTCTTGGGACTGTTGCTTTTGTTGTTTCTACCCTTCACTTGATTACTGCATGTACATGCAGTAGATGTCTTGATGTAATAAGGAATGGGACGGGATTCCTGCTAATCAACGGCCTACTGAGAACGGGATCTCTAGGCATGCACCATGCATGCACTACATGTACAGAACATGTAGTATAATTGTAGGGAAATTGGGGCTGTGAGTTTGAAGGGCATGCAACTACAATCCCAGTACATTATATACATTACATATATCCTAAATAATTTTGTACTGTGGCGAAGTCGGGCAGGTAAAATCAAGATTTTTCTCAAACTTGAGTGACCCGAAACCTAAATTTGATGGGAAAAGATAAGAAATTGTGTTACATGGCTGCCTATTCGGCTATATGAATTATGATGAATTTAATTTTGCTGGTCCAAAGCTAATTCCAGTGTCACCGGGCAAGCAAGCCATCACTAATATTTTGAGTCCTGCTAATACACTAAGGGCATTAAAGCTCTATGAATACATCAAATATCTTTTTAAACCTACCTACGTCCCCCCCCCCTTTTTGTTCTATTCTTCTCTCCCCCTCTCTCCCTCTTTCTCTCTCCAAAGTCTAGGTGTACCATTATGTTTGTATCTAGAGAATAAATTTGCGGCTTCAAAGCATGCGAACTACATGTACCTGATTGTGAATTTCAATTCTTTTCCCACTTCTTGTTTCTCCCTCTTCTTGTTTCTCCCTCCCTGTTTTTTGCTTCTTCACCATCTATCCCTCTTTCTTCCTCTCTCTTGCCATAATTTCCCTCAAAACACAGCTTAAATCCCCTGGCACCTACATGTTGTATGTTTGTAATGAAAAGGGCACTATGAAGGGCATGCATACAAACTACTAAAGGTCATGGAACCCATTTTCATCTTTGCTCACTCCTCCTCCCCCACCCCCTCTAATAATACAATCCTTACTATCCCAAAATGTTTTCAATGTTGTTCAATATCATTGACATATAGGGGGGAGGGGGGGTGTTGTCCTCTTTAATCTAATGTTTTGTAAAGCATAAGTAAACTGAATAGTATGCAATACAATTTAAACATTCTTGTTTGCTCAAATAAATTATTTTATACATTTTTATAAATAATTTGTTCAAACCAAAATGAAAACAAAAAACATGCAGACAGTGACAAAGCATGGTCATGCACACACAACCCACCCCATAGCTATGCCACTGCACTATAATTTACCCAGAATATGTTTAATTCAAACTATTCCTACAATGGACGTGGACAAATTATTTTGTAAACAATGACACGCACATGTATGTACTCATATCCAACCTAATTTTTCTACAGTGCATCGACTGACTAATTACTGGACAAATACAACAATCCATATATTTCAAAATTAGACACAATCACAGCACAGGGCCATTGCCAATATGCCACAGTTTTTTTTTCATCTCACAATTTTGATCAATCGAAACAGAAACCGTAGGCACAAAATCATCCAGTTTTATTATGACGTGATCCCTCATTGAGTTGATAAATATGATGGCATGATAGCACACTGAGCAGGTAGTAAGCTGGATAATTACACTTGTTGCAATTTATTTCACAGGACGTTAGCTTAATTGTTGTGCAGTAGTACATGCATGTAGTCAATGATGGAGGGAGTCAGGGAGAGAGTTTGCTAGTAAATGTGTGCCAGATAGATTCAAGACAAATAGCCGTATTGGGAAATGCCACACACACAAAATATTAAAATATATACGCTTTTATCACCAACCATGTGAAAGAATTTATGTAAAAAGTTGGACACAAACTGCTTCGAAATTGACTATTTGAGCAGTACATGTAGCATGCATGTTCGAAAAATACTTTTCTCGCCATTGTTGGAAAAAACTATCAGATACTCATTTCCACTCTATTCTTGTTTTTTAATAGAATAATGAATGTAAACATTTTTTCGGGCAATTTTCTAAATCACCTCTTTCACAGGAAAGAACAAAAACTATACAAATTCAAACTGGCCTCCTAGTATTGCCAACATGAGCATCCAAAGGGAATAATCTCAGTGCTATATTATGCTCAAATGCAAGCCTCCACACTCACCAGGTTCTCTTCTTGCCTATTCATGTGTGTAAAATCATAACTTTTCAAATTCTACTTGCCAGAACAAAGAATTTACTTGCCTGTTTACTTCTAGATGAGATTCACACGTAATGAATTACATAGTTCTCTCATAGTTGAACAATTATTTAGTTGCCCGATCAGGCAAGCAAACTAGACAATTTATCAAATTTGTCTTGCCCCAGGCAAGCGGGCAAGTGCTAGTGTCTATGAGCTCATACAATGTACATACTGTACATGTGTAATAATCATACATCATTTTAAAGGGATCTAGTAACTTTGTTGACATGTGCAAAAAGTGATGAATGGTTGATGCAATGTATATTGTTGTTATCTCATATGTCCACAGGGTATTGTGTGAAAATTTCAAGTCAAATGGACATTGTATGGCCAAGTAATGAGCGAAAATGCAAAGTGATATTCAGTAACTCACTGCACTCACTTTGTACACAGAAGAAAAACTCGCCCGGAGTTTTTCTTATCTGAATACTTCAATCATACATATCTTTGTAACGAAAGGGAAATTTGAAAAACTGAAACCTGTCCCGTGATTTTATTGTTAATACAAATACAACTATGAGAGAACCGCTAGAATTAAAATTTTATGTTGAGGATTTGGACAATGTTACTAAGTCCCTTTAAAAGAGCGGCAAAATCCTCTTCTCATTTTATTTTGTCCTGAATACATAGTGACAGGGACAGGAATTCATACACCAGGGAGAGCAATTTTCTTGGACCCAAAAAAAGGAGAAAATCATGAACACCCACCAGGAAAATCCACTACTTTATGATCAAATGAATTGCAATTTAAGTATTTTTGACGGTGCAGCATTATTCTAGGGTTCATTATTTCATTATAACTTGATGGGTTATGACATTGAAAAGTGGCCAAAACGTCCATAATCTTGAAAGGAATCATGAACAACTGCAGGCAAATATGCAAAACATAATCTTACTTGAGGCTCATCAATATTGATCACAGTAAAGGTGATAGCAGGAGAATACATGTATATTGAGGCCATATCTAAATTGAGCTTGAATTTTCCTACGAGTGCATTCTTACAGTGTGTGTGTAGCCATACGTGTTGTATGCGTTTCTTAATTATAAAAAGGCAAAATTGTCCACAAGAATTGAGACCCAACAGGAAAAAAAAATGTAATATCTGATTTTACTCGAGGCTGATCAATATTGATTACAGTAAAGGTGATAGCAGGAGCATAAATTATGGCCATATCTAAATTGAGCTTGAACTTTTGAATGAGGGCATTATTACACGCTGTGTATAAGATCTATAGCCATAAGTGTTGTACATGGATGCGTTCCAAGATACTGAAAGGTAAAAATGTCCAAAAGTATCAAGACCCATCAGAAAATATGCTGTACGTGATCGTACTTGATCAATATTGATTACAGTAAAGGTGATAGCAGGAGCATAAATTGCAGCTGTATCTAAATTGAGCTAGAATACAGGTATGCTTTGTATGCACTAAGCAAAGTTGTGTACACTACACATTGTAACTACACTGCCTATGACTGGTCAGTTCAAACATAAAAACATTTAATAATTTGTGTTAATTCTTATTTGGCACCATCTTAATTTTCATAATTTTTACTATTATTATTAACAAATTTCTCTCTTTCCTTATCAAACCTGTGATTATAGATGAAGCATGACATAAAAGAAAAAAAGATTTTCTCATTTTGTCAATGTCGGGTTGAAAATCTGCTTGCCCAATCAGACCACCAAAATATGACTTTTATACATTTTTTTCTGGCCCCAAGTGCAATTTCACTGGCCCCGGGCCAGCGGGCCAGTGCGAGTGTCAATCCCTGCCTTACGTGTAGATCTTATCTATAAGTAAGCTGGCAAGTTCACTTTCTCTTCGGGCAATTTTAAAAGTTATGATTTTACTTGCCCGAACAGGCCAGTAGAGATAAGAGTTAGCATGGACGCTTGGATATATACAATGTAAGTGGGGAAGAGTGACAATGATCTGATAAATAATTGAAATTGAAGCCATCCACTTTCATGTATGTCAAGTACAACAGGTGCCCAAATGCCTCCAAACTATCATGACACTTTTAACCCATAGAATTGTGAAATTCCACAATATAGAATACCACATTCCAAGTCAGGAAACAGGTTAAATCTTGACTGTCATGTACTCATGTACTACGTGTAGATTCCATCCCAAGCTAAATTTACACTGTAAGCTCATTTAACCAAACAGCAGGTAAAAGTATTATCCGTATGAATTAATTACTGATTTTCTAGCACAGGGTTCACACTTCACATGTTCATAATACATAGCAAGGGATGTCAGCGCGCAACAATGCATGAATTATTTTTTTATTTTCTAATGGATATCACAAAATATTTCACATAATACCCTACATGTAGATGGTAATTTTTGGGCAATATGTCGGTGTACAATGAGCAATGTAAATTAAAGAGAGTTGTTTAGTAACGTCTCTGGAAAGATTGTGTTGCATTCCTGGGCAGTCCTTTTGCACATGTTTGCAAACAATTAGGACTAATATAGTCCATTTAGTGCAGACAAATATAATCATTGATAAATCGTTTGGAAAATGAAGACATTTTGTGATGAGCAACATGCTGATGAAAGTACTTATGTGGGGCTAGATGCTCATACTTGTACAGATTTTTTGTTTGTTTTACATTTCAGCTATTTCTGATCCCATTTATCACAAATAAGCTTAAATTATCCTTGAAGACCACCAAACTTCTACAAAAACCACAACAAAAATGTCCCTTTAACACCCAGCAGTATCATGGGGCATGGGCCATTAACCAGTCATTAATACCACTAATCCACTGAACCTCTAAACCGCCGAAGCTGCATTAGTTAACGAGAGTGTGGCATCTACATGTACATCCCTAAACTTAGAACCGAGCTGCCATTCAACAATCATTACTGATTAGCCAACCGTTCAGACAATTTGGAGTCATCAATCCTGACGTCTGCCCCTCAGCAAACGGTAAATTGAAGTCGGCCATTAGTTTTGCAGTTAATATTTTTTATGCCCTGGCTATACGATACAAACCCACCTATTAATGACACTGGAGAAAGTGAAAGTGTACCGCGAATGTATCTTGGAGTTAACAGTTTCACAGTACATAGGAAATGCTGGACACTATTCACACGTTTTGACCCAGTCAAGACGATTTGATTGTGAAAAACATGTTTTCTCAATTGACCTAAACCTGAGCATTATAGGGGCCAAAACTTAACAAATATTTCATTTTCCTGCATGCATTCTCCATGGGACCTAAAAGAAATTTCATTTTAGCGCATGCATTCTCCAAACATGTAGGGCCCAGCTCGAGTACTTCGGACCTGAACGGGTCAACTTGTTTTCCTAATGGCCCAGTCAGACCTTCAAACTTTAATTTTTTTTAATATGAATATTTGGTAGCGAAGTGTCTTGTCTTGTTCATTAGATTTTTGCTTTACTACATAATTACTAGGCATTTCATTAAATTATACACTGTACTCGACATTAAAATTGTCAAAGGAGAGCAAATAAGAAATAAACGTACCAGAAGCTCTGAAGCTTCAGACATCAGTGCAACCTCACACAACCTAACACAACAATATAATGTTTTAATAACCACTTCCCCATCATTAAATTCATTTTAACTCTCTCAACATTATATCCCAGAATGACCATTGAATAGTTCACACAAAAACACTTTTAAAATATGATTATTGGACGTTGAGTGCTTGATAACTTTTACCTCGGGCCAACAATCATATTCGCCCCTACTTACAAAAACACATCCTTAGCGCTGGAAATCAAAACATACATTCATGTACATGCCCGTAGGCAGTAAGCTCTTATGAAATACTAGGGAAGTGGGGATGATATATTGAGGGTAGATATATGTATTTAAAATGCCAGTCTGCTAGAGAGCATTTTAATAACAACTTTCCTTTTCATCATATTATTAGACTGAAGTTAATATTGGATATTTACAGTATATTACGTAATATCCACCTACAAGGGTGCTCAATGCGCCGCATGAGAAAAGAGACAAATAAGTGTGATCCACGACCTAAAAACACTTCAAAATGTTGCACCTCACTCACCCCCCCCCCCCCCCCCCTCCTCCTTTACATCAAGAGTACTACCTATATAAACAAAGGTCTCTAGGCTTCGTGAAAGTGGAAAGGGGGACATATATCGAGTGGGGGGTTATTAAATGTATGAAGGAGCTCCTTTGAATATAAATTACACACTTCAAAGTGCTCCAAATTTGTCAGCACTTGGTACACGACTACACGTACAAGTCAATCTGCGATCCATCCACATGCACACATCAATAATTTTGCATTCATCCTACGTACTGTATGTGAAAGATATGTAGGCTGCTCAGCCCTTTATTAAATTGGCTTTTTTATAACATGTGTATGCCTATTAAATTGCTATGCGGACAAACATTTAACATCGCTGTACAAAGACTGGCTTCTGTTTGTTCATTGGGGATTTAAATTGCTTAACAGTACGCATGGTCTGGTCATGTTGACATTTAGTTTGACAATCTGGTGCAATGATGCTTCTCAACGTTCTATTGAAATCAACATTGTACATACAGTATACGTTTAATATTCAATTTTTATCCATTTACAGATAATAATTAAGTTTTCCCAGAATTTTACCAAATAAAGATTATTTTTTGTTTATTTTTTTTTTTTTTTTTACAATGATTGTTTTTATTTGTTATGCGGCCCCTCATGGGGGCATGGGAGACATATACATTCACTCTCCAGGCTCCATAGATTACAACCAGAGTATGTTGGGGACTAGTCCTTAATTGATGTGAAGAAGTTAAGACTGGTATCAAAACAGCAAAAATGTTATTCAAATTCTTATAGTGATCTAGTCACATTGCCCAAATTCACAAAACTTACTTAGAACTCTAGTTGTTCACTTTGTTGTATACATAATACCGATAGAAACATGGAACAGGTATCGGTTTTTCGAATTTCCCTTTCGTTGAAAAGATATTTATGATTGAAGTGTTCTGCTTTTTAATTATCCACTGGAAAGTTCAAACTGTGTACAAAGTTGGTGCAATGAGTTAGCAAATGTCACCTTTGCATTTTCGCTCATTTCTCGGCCATCCATCCATTTCACTCGGTGGACATACATTTTAGAAACCATTCACCACTTTTTGCACGTATGTCAACAAAGTTACTACATCACTTCAAGCTTCATACCTTGTAAATAAAATATGTATAAATGTTCTGTGACTGTCTCATTTTGGGAGACTCCATAATTCATCTTAAATTGCCTAAGCAGAGGTCTGGTATTTAAGCATTCAATGTAAATGCATCATTAAATGGCAAATCTTCATGACGCAGGCACATGTACATTGTATGTACCATACATGTTGCATCTACAACGACAACATGTCTGATCTTGTAATCAACACAGGTTTCATTATAATTTCATTGTCATGTTTTTTCCCCCAACCGTGTCCATCCTTTTGCGTAATCAAGTCGAGATCTAATTTGCTAGTTGGAGCGGATCGGAAATTCCTCCACGTAAAAATATCAGAGCTTACCCTCGTCTGTAAAGCATTCATAAGCAGGGCATAATCACATTGAATGAGCTGTAAATAACATTCATGTTAACTTTACTACATGGCTTAATAAAAGTTAAAAATAACTCGGGAAATACACAAGTATGCGCCAGTGCTAATATCCTATTACGCAACATGTTCATTTAGAGCATCCCAAAATATCATATAGGGGACTGGGGATGAATTGTGCTCTGAAAGTGTTGGGCAAGAAATACAGTGTATTTTCATTCTTTACATGCAGAGTTACAGACAATACACAATTACTTTTTATTTTTATGTTATGCAGGGTAAAAATTAAATCTAATTTGCATGGGGCTACTTTTCAAGCTTGCCAGCATGTAAACAACACTCTAAAATTTGTTTTGCATTGGACTCTACGATGCAAAATTTGGGGGGGCTCTTTCATGATCTTTGGGGGCTCTTTTTGGCATTTTGGAGGCTACTTCGTCCAGAGTCCCCATGTATTTTTTTTCCACTGATGTTATGCAATGTGCAAATTTGATCTTTAAATTTGAACTTTTTAGCTATATTTTGCTCCTTCCTAGATCTTGTTAATAATGTTATTAAGTTGTTTGTGTTTGGTTGTTCTGTGCTTTGAATAATAGTGATATTTATTTCATAACAACCCAAAAAATACACGGGGGCGACGGGCGATTCGCCCCCGATACCTTTGGAATCGCCCCCATGAGCCACGGCACGGGGGCGAAAAAAAGAAGAAATTTTTTTTTTTTTTTTTTTTTTTTTTTTACATCTTTTTGCATGATCGGAAAGCGCCAGAAACGTACCAAACATGGCATTTATAATCGGATAGATCACATCATGATAATCATTTATTAGACCCTTGAGCAGTGAAAACGATGTAAAAAAAAAAAGAGCCACCGTGAGCCCCAAAATAGCCCTCGTGAATAATTTCACGAGGGCGTTTTTCTCCCTCAAAATTTTCAAAATCGCACTCGTGAAAAAAAAAAAAAAATTGGGGTTGTTTCATAACATGTCCTTCCAATGGGGAAGGGGGAGGTGTGTACACTAGTGCAGTTCTGAAAAGGCTCTAGACTTACATGTACACTGCATGTGTATACATGTATGTAAATGCTCGATACACCATGTACTGTACCCTGATATTAAAAATATCCCGGCTAAATTGATCACTATAATTTTGATGTAGAGTGCACATAACGCAGACTACATGCAATTAAATAGGGACGAAGCATCAGCACAGCTGTTCGGTATGATGCAAGTGTTCATGTCAATTGACTGTAGACAGTGCATTGTGTTCAGTATGATTCAAGTCTATGTGCAGTATGTACGTTTAGGGTGAATGACTTACCAAATATGTTTGTCATTTTTGTATTACCTTACTAATAAATAATCACCATTATGTTTACAAAATCACAATGTGATCAATAAATCAACAATTAATAGAATGATTGTGAGTGACAATTGAAAAAATGTACATGAATTACTATTATCTTACATCAACAAGATATAAATAGTCTAATATTTTACTTATTTCAAAATGCCACATTCAAATTATCAGTGATGTTAGAAAAGTGACTATCAATTCTATACAATTTAACAACAACAACAAGTTGTCTTCAATATCAGCATACACTTGACACTGGGCTCCCATTCCAATAACATATTATTCACATCCACATATTTCAAATACGATGTACACAGAGTTATGTCGAGTGAACAAAACAAAAATAAAACAATATATCGTACAACTTACAACTTAATACAATGCGGTGCGCATACAAATTTTGAGCCTGCCAAGACGTTGTTGTTATATATTTTTTTATGAAACTGGCCGGGTGTCTTGATTTGATCCAATAAAGGGCGGCCAGCATTCTTCTCCCATTAGTAATGCAATTTATCAATGCGCCTTGGAAAAGTTAAGTGAACAAGAGGTCGAGCTACGCTACACTGTCGAGTAGGGGTACGGCATGTACGCTCGCGTATCCCGTACAAATTATTGTTATTTGCGTACATTCCGAATGACATTTATGATTTATTTACTTACTACTGTATGCCTCGGATTAACATCAACATCACTTTTACTAAGAATTTACTTTAACTTTGGTAAACAAAGGTGCAGATGGGGCTATGCTACTACTGTACATTTGTAGAATGAACACTTGGGTGGCAAGTTGCATTTAACCCATTGTAAACGATTCCAATTTCATTTCGGTATCACACATTGTCAAGAATATTGACGGGACCAGTCTTGATTATAAAAAGTGCATACTGTATAGTGTTCCATATTATGAATTAAAAACTAAAAATCCATTTGTAATCTATTTTAGTACAGTATATTATTGGCGCGATAAGAATTACTTTTAGATAATTACTTTTAGTACTCAAACGTAGTCACGAAATGTTATTGACCACTTTTGGATAGATGCATACCATACATAATTTCATATTTGTGATCAGCACAAAAGATTAGCATTATAACTAGAATAGGTGCATAAATAAAACACACTTATATACTATCTAGCCAAGTGAACTCACATTCTGTAAATGTTTGCACTTCATACTGTTCCATTTTATACCCCAAAAAGTTACAGACATGGGCATCAGGGAAAACATTTTATATTTTATTTTGGGGGGCTTCTCTTCCAAGCATAAAAATGACACACTTCAAATTTGTTTTGCATTGAATGTACAATGTAGCTCAGATTCGTAAATCAATCTTGCGCAGTGCAAAATTGCAGTGGTTCTATGCATATATAGTCGGTCTATGATGTTCTATGAAACCAACACATGGCACTCTGTAAACTCCTTACACATTTATGGGGGCTCTTTTATGAGTTTGGGGCAAAAAAATTAATATTTTTATTTCGGGGGCTCCATTTTCGGGGGCTACTTTTCCAACTTTCGGGGGCTACAAATTTCCGGGCTCTTTTTTCAAATTTCAGGGGCTACTAATAAGCTATAATGCTGTAAGTGATCATTTTATAAGCATTTGATCACAATCCAAACAGAAAATTCAGAAAATAAAAAAAAATTAATTTTTTTTTTTTTTTTTTTTCTTTTTTTCGGGGGCGATTTTTTTTTTTTCGGGGGCGAATTAGGGCATTTCGGGGGCGAATTCGCCCGCTGCCCCCGTGTATTTTTTTCACTGGTTTGGGGAGCTTTTCTTGACATAATAACAGCCCTGGGCTAAATCACCCGAGCACCAACATGTACAAGACTGGCAAGCCTCCACACCAACTGTTTTTCTCTATTGGCCCATTGAGGCAAGTAAAATCATTCATTTTCAAATTTAGTTGCCCATTTTCTTTTAGAGAAGATTTACATGGCAGAAATTATATTTGTCTCTAGTTAGTAGTTGACCAATCGGGCAACCAAAAAAGACCATTTATAAAATGTAATACCAAGTTCCCATACGTGATGGGTTAACTACAACATTCTGAATTAAGTCTGTCAGCTTAAAGGGTACCATCTCCCGAAAATAATATTCTTATTAAAGAAAGGTAATATCTTTAGTATTCCATTCCATCAACAAGTTCACAAAAATATGTTTCCAGAAAAGAAAAAAAAAAATTGGAAACGCATCACCATTCTAAAGCATGCGCTCATGCGGTCTGAATTGTGAAGACTGCGATGTGTGCGGTGAATTGCGATGTATGCAGAGCGAACGAATCGCCCGGGAATCTATTGTCTACAAACGTACGCGTGAATAGCATTGGCGCACTCGCAAATGGTTGGCCCGTTTGGAACCAGGAAATAGCAGTGGTTCCGTAAGTGGTGGAAATTAATTGCTTTGTTTATGAATTACACAACCCTTTGCAAAATGTTGGGTATCTATTTGATATCACAAAACGGTACCAAAACATATAATGTGTTGCTCTTTGCCTGGTGGTCCCCTTTAATGTTAGTGTAAAAAGGTTGCAACACTTGTAGCAAAACACACTGCACATGCCCTAACCTTAATGACCTTCTACCGCTAACGAGAAATGTTCACTGACTTCGAGAGAATGCAGTGGAATCGGTACAATTAGCGGTGGAGGTCACGAGGGTGTGAAATTGCCATTAGCAAAGCATAACCTCCATGCATGTTTTATGTGCAGTAATGATTTCCCATTGTGCTAGCCTAGTTCACAGCATTTAACCTATTGAAAACGAATCTTTAGATATCTACATGTAACAGCGTGTTCACACACAAAAATTGTTATCCCGAAACTCTATAAAGAAACGTTGTATAAAGAATCATCATAAAGAATCATTGTATAAAGAATCATCGTATAAAGAAACGTCGTATAAAGAATCATCATAGGCGTTCATACACACAAGAACAAGTATCCCGACTCTACAACGAAACATCGTATAGGTGCGCAGTTTGCTGCTGCGCTTGTGTTGTCTTTTTTCTGTCTGCTGCTTCGGTGAGCGCGAGCAAATTTGAGTGAATTCGCACGCGGTCATGTTAAGCCCCGCCCAGTTATACCTTCTAGCATAACCTTGGTTCGACCGTACGTTCACACTTCACACACAAAACGACCGTGATTCTTTATCGAGTTCTAGTTCGAAACGATGCCCAAACCCCCGTTTTGCTATACAACGTTTCTTTATACGACGTATCGTTAGTGAGCGTTCATACACACAATTTCATCGTATAGCTATACCGAAATGGTATAGCTATACCGAAATGGTATAGCTATACCGAAATGGTATAGCTATACCGTTTCGGTATACATGTAGCTATACGATGAAATTTTATTTTGGATGACGTTGGGTTAATTACCTAGGGTTAACTAATAGTGGTACGGTTTACCCAGCTAACCTTAGTTGGGAACTAGGAAAACTGTTTGTTGCTCATTTGAAAAACACTTAGCATGGAACTAAACTAGCAGGGTTCTATGAATATGGGCCCTGGGGTCATCTCAAATGGGATAAACATCAGTCAATTCATTGATGCATTTTGTGTACAGGAGCTGCCTAATACAATTTCTATGCCTTACAAACTGGGTTCATACAATGTATCTGGTTTCCCTGGGAGCACCCATTCAAATTAGTCTGGTATGAAAAGGATAATTTAGACCTTATAAAAGGCAATTGAAATACAGTAAATGCACCAATTACAAATCATCCAGTATAAAAGGGGTATATTTAAGTTACGAAAAGAACCTGGAATAAATACGCACTAGCCTAATTTGCACCAGGGCAAGCCTGATCGATGGAATGTGGCAAGCAGGGTAAGGTCTGCCAGCAAGTCAGCAACACAACTGTAGTACTAGTAATGTATATATATATTCTAGTAAAATCTAGTTCCCTTTCTTTTAACCAAATGTTACTGCTGCTAGTACTCTCCCCTTCTTAAAAAGTAATGTATAAATATGTGTGTATCGTACAGTCATCCCATGAAATCTGTATTGGCGTTCCCTCATATCAATATAATTTATCAACTATTCTTCCCCCCTGAATAACATCCTATATGCCCCCCCCCCCCCCCCCCCACTTCAACTTTTACTTTTTTAAAGATATAACTTGTGTTATACCTTCTTTCTTCAATTTTTTTCTTTAGTAACATCTTTCTCGTTTTCTTCTATTTTCTTTAGAAGTTGGCCTATAATAATTTACTCTGTAAAAACACAAGACACAAGAAAATACACACAAACACAAACACACACACATACACACACAGTGCTGCAAAAAAAAAGCAAACAAACACGCACGCAATACACGCAATACACGTTTAACAAATATATATCTTGTATAAATACACACAGAAGGTAGGCAAGATGTTTAGGCAAGAAGACAGCCTTGTACTTAAATCATGTCACTGAGATGCCAACCTTCGGATGCCTGCTGGTGCAACCATGGCAACGGGAAGATCTCTTACTCTTTGTCACATTCCATCAAACATTGACTGAGATGAGTTGGCATCAGGGATGATTTAAAGGTTTCAGCACAGTTAATGCAAGAGAAGGAATAGGAAACATAAAAGATCGAGGAAAGATGGAGAAAGAAAAAGACAAAAGGAAGTATAAATGGTTCAAGGCAAGACTTTATATCTGAAGAGTATTGAGAAAATTATAAAGATATAGCGCCAGGTGTGTCAATCGTGACAGACATGACTGCGCTCTATAAGTGGCCAGTATTATTATTATTTTGTTAAGTGATCAGACCAGAAACAAATTGTTATTGTATGATGACACGTAAAATCAACTGTTGGGAGACCATACAGAGAGGCAAACACAGCTTAAGCAATACATGAAAAGGTCACAGAGTTTCTTCACACATAACAGTCCATGATGGTTATTATGCTATGCAAACTTAATGGGTGGAATTCACAAAGGAGGTTTGTGTAAAGTGTAAACCATGGTTTAAACCATTGTCTACATCTATGGAGTGCCATTTGTAAACTGATGGAGAAAGAATGTAAACTCCTTACTTGTTAACAATGTTGATGGTACACATTTACTAAATGCACCCAAAAAAAATGTTTGTCTTCTCAGATGGTGAAATTTTCTGGTTAGCAAGCACTAACAGTCATATCGTTATAAATTATAAATTGTTTTACTTGTACATACGGGCAGCACTCCATAGATGTAGACCATGGTTTAAACCATGGTTTACACAAATCTCCTTTGTGAATCCGGGCCAATGTGTTTATCCATGTCTCAAAACACAAGTATGAAAAGCCATTTATTATTTTTTTAATTAGAAAAAAACACACGCATCTTACGTCAACATGGTCATGAGCTGTTTAAGAAAAGATTGATACTGAATTACAAGCGATAGTTGTGTTTGTATTCCTCCCATTTAATGAGAGAAAAATTGAGATGAAGATAATGTACATGAAAAGGCCAAAGAGCCGAGTTTTCACTTTTCAAAGAGTAGTTGAGTCGTTTTTTTAATCTCTGAGAAAGCGACACCAGCATGCGTCTGTCTATAATCAATCGTAGTAATGGCTCTCCTTCCCCCAACATTCAGGCATCTAAAAACAGTTTATTATTGCTTGTTTGGGTTAGCCCAATCTGTCGCCGCTATATAGGCACTAGTGCAGCAGTGAAAAGGATAACTGTTTGTAACCAACGTTTTGGGGTAACTGTTTTTCGGTTTTTTTTAAGGTTTGAGGATAACCATTTTTGCTCACAATAAAGAATCATTCCTAGTATTTTATAAATACAGTAGAAACAAAAGCTAGAACTGTAATAACAATTACCTTGTTTTAAATATCGATCTGTATAACTATAATGCCTGCGAAAATCATGAAGGAAATTATTTCCAATATAGCATTATCAGTGACAAATTCACTAGCACATTGGTATATTACCATTTTTTAACGAGACAAAAAGTGGAAGAACATTGAATAATTATCTAAGTTAAATGATAAACCAACCATTGTTTTTTTAAGGTGACAGGTTACTGTTCATTTTTTTATAACCAAAGCACTACAGCACTATACTAGACGCAGTCGCCAATACTCAAATTTTATAAAATCCCTGCCCTTTGACTTTTCACCTTGAAAATTTAATGGGTTCTATTCTAGATGAACACAAAGCTTCTACGAAAAATTGGTTGAGATATCTGTGAAATTGTGTGCAGGAGACTGACCAGTGATGAACAAACAAACAAACAAACAGGACCGAAAACATAACCTCCTCCAACTTCGTTGGCGGAGGTAATAATAATCACAGATCTATTGCACTGGTACAGATGATGCAGACTCAAGGTCATAATCTACATTTATAAATGTGATGTTGTGATGTAAACAAGGCCGTTCAGCTAAGAACTGACTCCCTGTAGATACATAGCCATAGGCAAGCACTTTCCCTGTTCCCTACTAGATTTTGCAATCCCAATAGAGTTAATACAGGACCCACCAGGTTCCTGTAGGCAATGTGTTTACCTGTTCCCAACTAGATTTTGCAATTCCCATCTAGTTAATACAGGTTCCCATCTAGGCAATGGGTTAACCTGTTCCCTACTACATTTCGCAATCCCAATAAGAGTTAATACAGGACCCACCAGGTTCCCATAGGCAATGGGTTAATTACAAGCTTACAGGTGAGCTGTAGAAACATACTGGTAACATGATTAGTGGAAATAACAAGGAACTAATTGTTTAAAATCATCCATCCATGGGCGTTGTAGTGGTTGAAACGAATGTTGATCAACGCAAATGAAACCAATGTTGATCAATGCAAATGAAACCAATGTTGATCAATTGATGCAAATTAAACAAGCCCTCCATGTTGCATGACATTTCATGATCAATCCTTGCCAACAATGAAACAAAAACATTTCTCGGGGCCAGGATTTGTTTAGCTCCTGATATGTTCAAAAGAGCCCCCCCCCCCCCCCCCCCCCTCTCCCCTTCTCTTTCCCCAAATATATATTCTCATGGTCATAGTGTTTTATGCAAAACAAATTTCACAGTGCTCTTTAATTGAAGGTGGGCTTGAAAAGTCAAAAGTAGCCCTTGAAAATGAGGCTTTTTTCACTCCCTTGCTGTATAAAATCAAACATCAATAATCCAGCAATGAACTTATCAACTGACGAAATGTAGCCTGATTGATAGTACTAAAAAGATTAAATTAAATTACAATATGTTCTCTCTAGAGCTTCACATGCATGTAGCTCACAATTCATCCTGAATTATCCGGTTAATGTACGTGTGGGCAACACCAACGCACCACATACATGTACTGCATAATGAATGACACCCAAAGTCTTGATAAACGATGCATGAAATTAGACTACATGAAATGTCATGTTGGAATAATAAATCTCCCGTCTGTAGGGGAGAATCACTATTTTTGCCACAAACTCCACCAAATTAACATTCCCCAAAGGACACCACATGTGATATTTCTTGGGGCAATACACATTTGTAAGAAATCTTGATTTAAATGTTAATTACACTTGCAATGAATATTGCACTGCATTCTGTTTTTTTATTTCTTAAAGCCCTCTCAAGATTGTTAAATTGAATGCTACACAAATACAGAGATGTTAGTAACTTAGCACACATTTATGTTAAATGTACTTATCATTTCGGGAGACTGGTAATAGTACATGTGTAGTTACACTTTCTCCTTGAGTGATAGTATGTATGTACACTAACATTTTACGTACATGCTAACATCACCATCTCAGTATTTATAATGCGTTATGTAGCATTAACAGGACTTGTAATTCAAGTTCTGAGCAATATTTACTACACCCTGAAGAGTGCTTACCATTTTTCAAATACCATCAATGCTAAAAACAAACATCTGACTGACTACATGTACCATCTAAAGACAATAATAGCACAATATGGGATGTTCTTCAATCCAATGATTAAACTAATGTTTACAATAAACAATTTGTCTTTCTTTTCATGCTGTCTTGAAGTACAATCATGAAAATGTTCATGAAAATAGTAAATGTTTATATAGTTTCTACTTTCTAGTGCAATTCATCAAAGTATCATATTATTGGACTTCACGCTGTTAATATGGTAACCCCAGCCAATGAATACACACAACAATCAATTCAGCACAACACACTGCAATCATTCCAGCACATTGATTGCACTTTTAATGCAGAACTGGGCAGTTTTTATATTGATGTTTGGTGTTTTATTTTTTCTTGAAATTAAATTATGTATTTCCCTTACTGTACATATTCATATAGGCCATGAAAGTGAATAGCCAACTGACTTTGCATTGTTTACAAATAATTCAGCTGCAGCCATAGCCTTTTGTCAAGGCTCCCATACTATTGTGTGTCCCAACCCTGTGACGCACTAGTGAGCAATGTGAATAGTTCAATCAAAGTGTGACCAAACTATAATACCCAATTTAGTGACTATAAAGTAACAAAGTAGTCATGTCAATTTTTTTTTTTTTAGAATATAGCAAACTTGTCCTTTTATTCATGGCTGTGATATTGATAGTGGGTTGGAGCTGGATGATCACTTTTTTAGCAACCGCTGCTATGTCATACACTTCTGGCTTTCTGGCTTGCCTGAAATTGTTTTTCCCCATGGCAATGAATAGCTGTGACATCACAGTTTGCAACTACCGTAGAACACCATCGTCAAGCACCCCAATCACCTATACGCATCTTGCTTTTAAAAGACGTTTCCATGAGATTCACCTCCATTATTATCCTCATGAATATTCCTCACCATTATTTGCATTCTTGATTAAAGTTTCCCGTTTGGACAGAGAGCGGGCGCTCTTTAAAAGCAAGATGCATATAGTGCTTTGGGGGTGCTTGACGATGGTGTTCTACGGTATATCCCTAGGAGAGAGGGACTGCAGTTCTGCTAAATTATCAAAGCAGCCGTTCGGGGCCTTGACTAAAGGCTACTACAAGCCAAAGAGCCAGGTGTTTGTGATGAAAAATGGGAGTCAACCTGTTTAATTCCCGCCTAAACAAATGACCATTGATGTGTGTTTGCTTTTTATCAAAAGCAAATTTGAATTTAACTACATGTACAAGTGCTATGTAAAGATTGAACTTATTTTGATCACTAAAGTTCACAATTAGGAAAAGTAAACAAACCCAGTCTAGTGTATACTAGTGTACAACACATTTTTTTTTTAGTTCTGTCAATCAAAATTAATTATACATTGTTTATAACTTTGCAAAACGCCGACATTTTATTCTAAGTTGCAAATTTGCACATTTCTGCAGGCCTGCAGGCGAATTTATCTACACTGTACATTGTTTTGTAAAAAATGTTTCTATCTAGAACTAAAATACTAACAAATACCACAAATAAGTCGTAACAACCTCTAAAGCAAACAAAAAATTTAGGAGTTTGAAGAAAAATGGAGAGAAGCAATTAATGGATTTAACCTGTTCGCTTCAAGATTATGAAATCCTCATCTAGACTTTGTACATGGCCCACCCAGTTCCCTCCCGTAAGCAACGGGTTATAAATATCATTGGGCTACCTCATTTCAATGTATTTTCTCAATACAATTACATTTTCCCCAGGCTGCATGGCATATTGTGTAAACATGACTTTGTATGCACTATGCTCATCAAAGTATGCGCTGTGTCTGAGGCCAAACAATAGCGTCTTTTCGCTGTGCGACGGGAGTGCGGCTACGGGGGATTTAAATTAGCTTTGATCGTCCCCGTACTCTGGCTACCGTCGCGATCTATTTGCAGTTTCGCAATTCTGAATACGCGGGAGTTTCACTCGTTCCATTTATCATGCATGTTGTAACTATAAGCATACGGTATAGGCAGTACAAATCACAACATACTGTACTGTGCATGCAGCGCGTGTGTACGAATCAGTGCATGAAACACGTGAGGCAGCGAGCCTCGCCGTCCAAGCGCTCTGATTGGCTGATCACGTACCCGCGTAGCGGCTCTACGCCCGACGTTAATTCGGCGAACTACCGTCCTAGGTTTGGCCGCTACGGGGAAATTTTCGCTCTGAGTGCGACCCCCCGCTAAGATTAGCGTTGTAGCCATAGTCCCGTCGCCGAGCGAAAAGACGCTAATAGCACACAAATGCCAAGGCGACTAGCTGGACAATGCTGTTCATAACATGTACATGTGGGCAATTCCACCATAACGGAATTACATTCAGAGACGTTTTTTGCTCATTATTTCATTCCCTGTGCAATATTCTCATGACTTAAGTAAATTTTGATACTTATATAAGTTGCACGGGTAACCAGGCTACAACATGATAGGGAAATGGTTTTATATCTTCCATGTGTTGTTGCACACTAGACCAATATGTGTGACCGTAACGGAATTACCGGAGAATGAAGTTTTTTTTTTGCTACAAGTTTGCGTTGAGTTTCTCTGAAATATAAGACACTTTGAAACTGATTTTATGTATTTTTTCTATCTTGATAATGTCAACTTCACTTTAGAATAATTAGATGCATAAACAACACAATGATAAGTTCACAAATTCACTTTTTTGAAAAAAGACCACTGTAACGGAATTACACAAATTTGTAACGGAATTACATCTCTGACAGTTACAAGGTAAACTCAATTATTTTGCACTTAACTTTTCTTACATACTAATGCAAACATCAAGGCTATCTAGCACTTGAATATAAACCATAATTTGACTTATCTGTTAAGCAATATTTAAACTTGTCATGTGTTAAATGAATGAAAATATGGCCAAAATACAATTCAGAGTGAAATTTGAAAAAAATGTTGCTAAAATCCAGCTTTATTTTGGTTTATTTTCAGCTTCATATTAGTAGGCAAGGAATTAAAAAGGATTGCATCAATTAAATGAAAGAAAAATCCTAGAAACTATGTTCACTAAAGTGTGTAACGGAATTACACAACTTAAGCAGTGAAATCAACTTTTCCACAAATCGGTACATGAACAACAAAGAATTCACATTTTAGCTTCAATACTTTTCAAAAATCAATAATGTGACAATAATAACCATATTTGAAGAAAAAAATAGCAACATTTTATAATTTTTCCTTTACTTCAAGAAAAATGGTGAAATTGTGAAAAAACCCAAAGTAAAAAAAAAAAAAAAGTACCTACATTATGTGACATGCTAAAGAACTGCAAATCATCAATATCAAGAAACATTTAAACAATTTAAAATCACAAACAGGTCAAATCATTCAACTTTCAATGCTACAAAGCCTCGTAAACTTCCTGAATATTGGATATCTGTGTGAATGGAAATGCATTGTGAATGGGCAATTCCACTGTTACAGAATGACAAATAAGTGATTTTTAGCTCTGTTTTCTTAATCATATTTAAAATTCCTTTCACTTCCACAGTTTTTACAACTTTAATAACTGGCAGGGGTACCAGAGGTACAAATCTATAACACTGTAGCGTCAGGAGACCAAAATACAATTATAACGGAAAGTGGTCTTTTATTCAACACTAACTTTGTAATGATTTTCTGCAAAAGCTACCACAAAAAATTCTTCATTGGTAATAAAAACTTGTCATATGTAAGTTACAAACTTGAATTTGGTACATCTTTTTTCCAGAAATTATCTATTTTAACCTCTGAAATTACCTTAAGACAAATGAATGTCACTGTAACGGAATTACGCCTGTGAAATCCACCCATGAATCCACCCATGAAAATGCAATTTCTTGGTTACATTTTTCTGCTTATAGTCTATAGTAAAGAATTTGTATGCATTGTAAATTGTATGCATTGTTAAACAATAATTGTTAAACTCTTACATAAGGACCAGAACAAATCCTGAATTTATGTGTGTGCGTAACAGAATTACAAAAAAAATCGAGATTTGTTATATAAACTCTTGTTATATTCTGAAATTATTCTTTTAAAAATTCATCCTTAAAGTGATCTTAATTTACCCTCAAATTAATTTGGAATGCGTTTTCATTCATTCCATGAAATACATGATATATCGGATATAAACATGTATGATCCTCAAACAAAAAGTTGGCATATAAAATATAAATATCGAATTGCAAAAAATGAAAGACACCTTTAGGAATTCCCATTTGAAAATGCAAATACTTTGTACAGTTTTTGTACTTTTTGTTTTTGTACTCTGTACATCTTTGATCTGCATACAGAAGCACACTGAACACTCAATGAATTCTGACTTTATGATAATGAATCAAACATATCTTAGCCTGTAGTATATAGTTTTGAATATCTTGAAGCCTATTCTGTATTTATGTTTGATTTTATATGCTTCAGTTTAATACAAATTTACATAATTAATGGTGAGTTATGAGCCCTTAACTGATCAATGATAATCAAATCTACATACAAAATTATTAATATCAAATCTCCTTGAAAGTTGAAGGTATGATTTATATCTTAAAATACATCATTGTAAATTAATGTGAGAAAATAAATGTAGAACCAGTGTCATACTAATTACTCGATATTTTAAAACAATTTTTATTGTTTTCGTTTTTCCCTTTCTAAAGTACAAACATGAATCTGCTGCATCTTCATAATTTCAGTCAAGTGGGTCAAGTGCTAGAAACTAATTTAATGATAGAACATTATCATCTCTATTATGTTCAAGGAGAGAAAAATTATCTATCATGTATCAATTTAGTTAAATCACCATTGCTGCAATATGAAGCATGTGAGGTAATGAGTCACATAAAGTAACATTGTACAATACATGTCTAATGACTTATTGTCTACATGGCTACAGTTCATGCTATTTAAAGGGTATTTCTACATTCAGAACAAGAAAAAAAATTATTTTCAGCAATATCATTCAATACCTTACAAACCATGTGCGTGTAATTCCGTTACGTAACGGAATTACTAATACTGTTACGCCATTTTTGGAAAAAGTAGTGACATTATTTTAGAAAATTACGTTGGAAGTTCTTAGGACTATGGTGAAGGAAGAGAATTCACAATGACATGACCAAAGAACAGGTAATAAGATATTGAGAAAAACTTTAAACGGTTTATCGTAACGGAATTACGATCAAATGTGCATAGATTAAAAAAAATTCTCAAAAAATTATGCAATGAAGTTACTGCCCATGCTTTACAATTTGTGATTGTTACAACATCGTATGGAAAATATGAGAAAATGAGCAGAAACAGTCATTGAATTAAAAGATTCACTTTATTTTCATAAAATGAAGCTGATTTATGAATAAAAGGTCATAAATTTCTGTTCGATTCAAGCAGAAATATTTGAAAAACCAATAGAGCTATATACAATCGGTTTTCAGTTTCCTAAAATTCAAGTTTTCCTCTATTGATAACAGTTTGATTTAGGGAAGATTGCTCAACTTTGAGATGTGGTGTTTTTGCCTTCTCTCATACGGAATTGCCCATGTACATCATGTAGATCTGTGAGTGTTAAAGAAGTACATACATGTACCTTGTCCATGTATACTTCTTAGAAATTAGTCACTTTCTATACCCATCTTGTCAAGATGTGTGAGCATCAACTCACTTCTATCACACCATTCACACACTCAAATACACAAGTATCTCCATGTACTTTGGTGCTGCTCTACTTTAAAGTGATAATAAAAGCATTTGAAAATGACTTTAAGGTCACACTTATCAGGCTAGATTTTCAATGTAAAGAACAAGAAGCTGAAAGCATCTTTAACATGATTGATGTTCCTGAAACCCTACTAGCTCAGTTCTTAGTTCTAAGTTCTCATTTCTGAGTCTAAATAACACAAGTTATCTTTGAACAAGGAATAACAAGGTAATAATAGGGATGTTAGGCTGAAAATTCAAATGCATTATATTAGGACAATTTTGCAGTCTTTGTGAAGAACAGAATTTATCATTCAAGATGCAAAAAAAATGAAGTAATTACATTAATCAGTTCTTGAGATATGATTTTTTCATTAATATTTTTTTGGTGTGTTTCCTGAACATTTTGTATAGGGTTTCACTGTAGAAGCATGGCACCGGGGGTTACAAAAGTCTTGAGAAGAGTATACAATATACAATTTCAAATAAATTTTGATGTGCCATATCTCCAAAAATAATTCTTGTTTTCAGTTGAAAATTGAAATATGACATCCTTAATTAATTCTTCTTCAACTTAAACAAAAAAAAATCTTACAAACTTAAAATTATCAATAGCGTTGCCATGGAAACAAAAACAAAGAAAATAAAAGAAAAGAAATGAAATATCACCTTTTTCATCACAATATACGAATAAAGGCTTACCATGTGAAGCTAACTACTCTAGTTGGTCATTAAGAAAACTACTCGCTTTTGACTTAGATATTTCTATTTTGTGTATGTTTCGCATGGAAGCCAAGCTAGCAAGGTTGCTGTTCAATGTTGAATAGTCAAGGAATATTTTCAACATGTATGAAGATATAAAACCTAAAAAGTCCTTTAAGGTGCTGGAAGGTGCCTTAAAGGGGTCGGTGATTGACATTCTGAAAAATAAAATCTCAAAGGAAATGTTACCAACTTGTTTGTAAGAAGGTCATGTCAGTGCACTGAATAACAAGGAATTACAATTTCCTAGGAATTAGAAAATCAAATTATAGTGGATATTTATATCTCGCCAGTCGGTTGTTCAGATGAAAACAGATGTGACAGCAACAATGGTCATTCTAGACTAAAAGGAACACACAAGTGACGAATGAGCCTCAACAAGGGCCATGAATTAGAACAGTTAGCCTGGTAACCCAGTGAAAATTATACACATTTAGGGCTTTAGAACTCATAGATGCACAGATAGTTCTAACATGATTATTTCAATGCAGGCAGGTGAGAAAAGAAGTCCCATGTCAACAAGTATTGTAATAAATATTTGAAAATGAGAGTGGCCTAAATCTGTTATCCTAGCAGAGATATAAAATAAAATAAATAGAATAAAAACGATTGAATACATTCAATAAAACAAATAATTATATTTTCTCTGTCCTGGTGGCCACCAAAATAGAGCTTTGGATGATCACTATTATTGCATTATAATAATTAGTCAAAGTTTACTTGCCTCACTGTGCAACCAGGAATTGGAGGGTGAAAAGATTTTGTAAGCCTTGCATGTACACAAGTTTCAAGCTAATATGACGAGAGACTCGGTAACATTGTCCAAATCCTCAAAAATCCAATTGGAATTCTAGCGGTTCCCTCATACATTGTTGTATTCGTATTAACAATAAAAGCATGGAACAAGTTTCGGTTTTTCAAATTTCCATTTCGTTAAAAAGATATTTAGAATTGAAGTGTTCAGATGTTAAATTATCCACTGGACCGCGAAAACCATGTACAAAGTTGAGTGCAATGAGTTAGTGAATATCACTTTGCATTTTTGCTCATTCCTCGGCCATATAACGTCCATTTAACTTGAAATTTTCACACAACACACATTGGACATATCAGATAACAACAATATACATTGTATCAACCACTCATCACTTTTTGCATGTATGTCAACAAAGTTACTAGATCCCTTTAACAGTAAATGTTACATACTTAATAAACATTACTCTCTATTTCTTTCATAATATTCAAAACAAATATGTACTGACATACCATTATTCATAACACATTATGCCATCTTTAAAACAGTAATCAGGGCCATGGTCCCTTGAGAAATACATAGCACATTGCTTTCATACCTACATTTCTCTTTCCTGGGACGTAATGTATACCACATGTACGAATAGCACAATGCATTGCATGCAAAGCCCTTTCATCTTAATACAGTATGAAATAGACCCAATTGAAATTATTGAATAACATTTCCTTATAAATACTTTCAAAAGTTTCAAGTACAGACATATTATTGTTGTACTTCAATAACTCAATGATGACCGAATAACCTGATATAATTTATACGTGGAGACTCGGGCAGATTTAGTTTTTATGGCTATCCAGGCGAGGAAAAAGCTTTTAAGATTTAATTTGGGAAATGATTTGATTGATTTACACACAACGTGAATTATATCTTACTCACAGCTGATAACAAAACGCTTAAATTGAGGAACTGAACTAATATATATGGAGAAGGTGCTATCGAAACTACTTGTGGTCATTATCAGATAATTTATAAGAGGATCTGTCCATTACCTGTCTTCATTATGTGCAGACTGTGCAGTTGTGCGCAATAATTAAATCAAACTTAAAGGGGACCACCAGGCAAAGAACATCAAATTATTATATGTTTTGGTCCCGTTTTGTGATATCAAATACAAGTATGTAGATACCCAACATTTTGCAAAGGGTTGTGTAATTCATAAACAAAGCAATTAATTTCCACCACTTACGGAACCACTGCTATTTCCTGGTTCCATACGGGCCAACCATTTGCGAGTGCGCCAATGCTATTCACGAGCACGTTTGTAAACAATAGATTCCCGGGCGATTCGTTCGCTCTGCACACATTGCAATTCACCGCACGCTTAGCAGTCTGCGTAATTCAGACCGCATGAATGCATGCTTTAGAATGGTGATGCGTTTCCAATTATTTTTTTTCTTTCTGGAAACATATTTTTGTGAACTTGTTGATGGAATGGAATACTAAAGATGTTACCTTTCTTTACTAAGAATATTATTTTTGGGTGGTGGTACCCTTTAAAATATTTCTCCATTCTTATCTATAGTCAGACCTTCACACAGATACATGTATGTTAGGTTTTAAATTTGTACAAGCATTGCTTTGTATGGTTTGTAATGGGCTTATGGCCAAGCCTTGGACTCCTGTAACTAGATAACTTAGATAAATTCTAATAATGGAATTGCTGGTATAAGTACAGTACTTAAATCATTCACATTGTAAAAACAATATAATCACTTCCACTTCCCTGTCTCAAGTTAGAATGCAGTTTCTATCTTAATTTGTTTGTATTGATGAATGTATTTTAACATATTGAATGCAATGTCCAAAATCATGGGCTCCAAATTAATAGTGGCCCCCGTCTGCTTACTCAGGACCATGACATTTAATTTGTACCAAACTTTCCTTTTTTCTTGCCCGAGTTGCCCGAGTTGCCCAATTGGGGCAACAAATCATTTTTTTTTTCTTTTTTTTTTTTTTTGGATTTGGGCAACCCAAATCCTGTTTTGGACCAAGATTTGGGGGCATCACAAGTTTAAGATCTGATTTTAGTTGCCCAATAGTCGATACAAATAGGGCCACCATAAGAAAAAAGTTCAAATACTGTCTACTTTTAGCCCTGTAGTAGATATTTGCCCAGTCGGACAAGTGTTACAAATCAAGAATTGTCTCAATAAGGTGGCCCAAAACCTAAATTGGGTGGTCCAAGACAATGAAAACTTTTGAAAAGCATTTAAAAAGTCAGTGAAAATTGGCAACTCAATCAGGCAAGTAACATTTCATCAGGATCTCATTTCTGATAGCCCTGACCCAGCGGGTCAGTGCTAATGCCCAAGGCACATGATGACACACGCAGTAGCCCGGGGTACCGTTGTACCCCGGTATCCCGCATTGTGTAGCGCCATCTTGTGTCCACTCGAGGTACAACCGTATTGCGTTGTGCATGCAGTGCAGCGCACGATTGTATGCACGCTATACCCACAGTACAGCCCTAAAAATTAAATAAAATAATTCAACAAAATGGCGGATTTTCGTCTGGTACCCCAGGGTACCGTTTATAGTCATCACATGTACATGTGACAAAAAGAACCATTGTCATTTTGTGGGCACAGTATCTCGGTAGAGAATGCCTTTTGAACTCTCTGTAGAAGCCTTGTACATGTAGTGGCTTTGTGATGAATGGTTCAGTGAAACAAATTATGCAGGTGCTCAGGGCCAGTTAGCCAAATGCCAGAAAGAGCCCCCGGAAATCATAAAAGAGCCCTCAGTGTGTTAGATTTGCATAAAGTTCAATGCAAAACAAATTTCAGGTTTCTATTTTCATGCAGATGAGCTTTCAAACTAGCACCCAAACAAAACAAAAAAAATGTTTCCCTGGAATGGTTTATCTCTCCAGGGCAATAATTGTGTTGCCTGACCCTATTCATTGTTTTATGGGTTAATCTTGATAAATGCTAACTAGCCAATTTCACAGTTTTGACAACTACATGTAGGAAATGAGTCAAAGGTGATTGGATATCAGCCAAAAGAATATAATTACCAAGCTACATGTATGTATGTTAAGTGTTTTATTTTTATTCAGCTGAACAGCATCAAATCTTTGCTACATGTGATATTTTCTGTTTCCCTTGTGCCTTGTGGATGAAGTTAGCATGTAGTCATGACTTCTCACATATTTGTGACCCAAAACCTGAATCTGGTAAGGGGAGGCGAGTTAGCTCAGTCGGCCGGGAGAGCGTGCGGCTTAGACACGAGAGGTACCCGGTTCGATCCCTACCATCGGATATCGACAATGCGTTTTCCATCACGCAATAAATTCGAGCTAACTCCCGTTATCGCCCTCCCCCGCCCGTGCTTCCTACGCAGGAAAAGGATTCGCGGAAAAACACTCCGTCCCTCGGTTAGGACGATAAATGGAGGTCCCGTGTATGAGACAGTCACACCTCATGTACGCTAAAGAACCTAGTCAACTTCTCGAAAAGAGTAGGGTGTTAACCCGGTTGACTAGTATACCCTGCAAATCACAATCAAAAGAGTAAATAATGCAAGAATCTTCAGCATTGAAGGAGGCGGTTTCTGTACGTTATAACCTACCCAGGTGTTTGTACAGTATACTCAATATAGAACTAGAACTAGAACTAGAACTAGAAAACTGAAAGAAAAAAAATCAAAAAGTTTCAGTCATTTGGTTGCCATTCCAGCAAGAATAATGGCTCTCCTGGCTCCTGCATTTACGAATGCTGACCAGTGATGAGTTAACGTTTCCTAACTAGACTCTACCTGTGTTTTTTTTAATATTCTATTTGCTGTTTGCTTCAAAAGGAAATAAATCAAATGGAGTAAAACTTTTAAGAATGGATGCGGATGAAAATTAATTCTTCAACTTCAACTTCAAGATGATTTCAAGGATTTTTTTTTAATACAAAATAAAAACGACTCCTTTGTAAATTTTAAATCTACTCTGTTTTTAAAAATTAAGTCATCCATGTTAATTTGTACGGCCGTCTGACGTCTTTGACTTTGCCTTTGCCATGGCTTGGCATAAGTTTCATTCCTCTCTGTGAGACTGTGGATTAAAAATATATTTTATCGTTAAATATCTAAACACTAAGGCAATTAAATTGCACTCACATTCCAGTCACAATCACATAAAATATCTCGGAAATTATCAATATCACCTGATCAAAAATATAAAAAGAAATTAAAAAATTAAAAAGACATGAAAAAGTAATGCCTGGTCACTCACAGCGCCACAGATGTTCAACTTCAACAAAATTTGAATTTTGAAAAATATTTAGAGAGTCATTTTAACAATTAATTCCTGTAATGTTTACGCTGTCAAGAGGATAACAATAGAAAAGATAACCGTTATAGTTCAGCAACAGGCCATGCTGTTTGCACAATGCCATTTTTTTCTTTCTTTTTTAGTAAAAAATAAAATCACTAAATGGCAATGCCAGCCCAATGCAGCCATAGACAGCTAGCCCCACGCGCGTGAATGCATGTCATGTGTACTGTACTCACTGCGTGGATTTCGGCGGGGGCCCCGTCGGCGTAGTTGCCGTTGGTTTCTTGTTTCCTCCCCGGTCGTCCGGCTTCCGATTCCGGCGCTTTTTCCTCGCCTGGATAGCCATAACTGCAAAGAAACACAAGAACAATAAGATGTCAGATAATGTCACGATGTTCAAAATACACTTGCCGGTATAAAATGATAAGCTATCAAATCAAACTCACCCTTTCTCGAACTCATTTTGAATTTGAGACCGGTGTAATCCTAAATCCAACAATAGGCGCCTATATATGCAATGTACGTGTGCAATATTACATGCGTGCTTTCAATTTTTATTATACGAATTCAATGCATAAATCAAACTGCTTCAAAAAAATATCGCACGAACGCATGCGTGGAGACATTTAGCGGTAATTGATTGTGCAGTGTTCGTATACCCTAGCCGTGTGGTGTAATGACAGGCATACTCATAATGTTTTTTCTTGAGCAAATAAATTATTGACCAGTTCAGGAAAAAAAAAAATATGGCCAACATTGTTTCACACGTTTACCAAGATTATTGCCCGTGATGCAACTGGGGAGGGGTGGGGGTTTACATGCCCCCCCCCAAAAAAAAACCTGCCCCCTCCCCCCCCCCCCCCCCAAAAAAAAAAACCAAGGAAACTTTGCTACAAATTATCCGGGCAAATTATAGAGATACAGTTATCCAGAGTGTGACCAAATTCCCCCCCCCCCCCCCCCCCCCCCACCACCACCACATTAATATGTGCGGTTCTCATCCACTGCCAGTCTATCATAATTATTTTTTGTTTGCTCCTTGTTAATTTGTGCTGATTCAAAACCTCTCACTGAGCATAGCGTAATAAGAAAATATGAAAACATATAATATGTCTACTGAAGGCTAAAAAGGGAAGCAAAATATAAGTTATATATTCATATTTCAATATGTCCCTTTACAAGGACATGTAAATAATTGTGGATGAATAACAACATGTTTGAAGTTCTTACGAACTGGAAAAAGTAATAATAATACAAACAAAATAAATGTATAGGCCTACTTACTGTAATCTTCTTAACATATTTTATATGAAATTATTATAATTAGAGAGGATGTTCTGATAAAAAATACGGGCTTATGAGATGCAATCCCCTCAATTAATAACCGTATTGGAAAAATAGAAGACTTAGTATCCAAAACCATATCATTTTGTATAGAGACAATATTAATTTTAACAAAATGTCTCGACAGAAAAGACAATAATTTCCGTTGCCGTCTCGAGCTCCCAATACCACGGACTATGATTCATGTATGCCAACTATATGGACAAGTTAATCAGCAAAATACAAGCAAGACAGGCTTTAAAATACACTGTCAGAAACAATGTTATACATCATGTATATAGCAGTGACATAACAAGGGGCAAGGGACCCACCCCATTATCCAATAAAATGTGATATTTACAAATTTACATTTGCATTGTTTATTTATTTATTTATTTGTATTTATTTTTTTTTTTTTGGGGGGGGGGGGGGGGGTGGGACTCTAACACTTGCACCCCTCCCCCTCCCTAACCCCTGGTGAAAATGTACATTGTTTTGGGCTGGTATTGTAATCAACATTTGTAATTGTTCCTGTTGTTGGCTTTGATGATGATGTTGTTGTTGTTGTTGTTGTTGTTGTTGTTGTTGTTGTTGTTGTTGTTGTTTACATTACTTTGAAGGTGTCCATGCTTTTGACAGCCACCGTGTCTTAACGTTATAATGTTTTAAACTAAAGAGGGCGCTAGACCACTGCTAATCCACAGAAATACAATATAAATCCACAGATGCTAATCACGGAGTCACATTATAATACGGCTCGGGCTAATCACTGTACAATAGTGAATACTAAGCTCTTTGATATCCACTGTAATAATTTAGGGTAAATGTGTTTTTCTTTTTTTCGTTATGTTCAATTATTTTATCAGTTCATGGTACACGTTTCCTAAACCGTGGGACTAATTTGTTTCCAAACTTTGCATAGGACTTATAGGTCAATGCCTCTATTTTATATCGGAAATCTTCGTTGGGATATACTGTACAAAATCAATTCAATTCAGTTCAGTTTATTTTTAATTTCCAAAAACATGTAGATACACACTAGTCCTCCGCTTATAGGTAATAGCTATATTATAGATATACATTCTTTTAAAATTGCAGCATGATTATTGGGGTAACCCCGTTAACTTTTCCCTTCGATCCATACAGCTTATAGGGGTAGTACAGTTTTGGTAAGGCTGAACTTTAGTAACAAAACCTGGACAGTAACATTATAAACTAATAGTTATAACTCCACCATGCTCGAAAGGTATACAAAATTACAAACGACTAAGTAAAAAGCCCGTTATCATTCAAAAAGAGCCATTAAAACACAAGAGGGCGCTTTCTAAAAAGGCATTGGTTTCAACCATTTTCATACAAAATTATGCATTTGATCTTTTATTGAAATAATGATTAGATAGAGAGATCATCAACAACTATTTAAAAAACGCTTTTGACAATTTTTGAAAAAGTGCAAGCATTTTTTTTATTTAAAAAAAAAATCATCCGCCACTGAGTATTTCCCGAAGTGCCCCCCGATATTTTTTGTGAGATAATGAAAAACTGACTGTCAAATTCGAAAGAACATACAATTTGAATGACAGAATAAACTTTATTTGATCAAAATCGGTTAAGAAACGGCTGAAATATCCATAAATATATTTTTTATTCAAAATGTTCTTCACCGGCAATCACCGGGCGATATTTAGACTTTTTAGACAAATTTCAAAAAATGCTCGAAGACTACTTTGAAAAAAATCAGAATAGGTTTTTAAAAAGTCGTTGATGATATCTATATTGAATCATTATTTTAACAAACATTAAATGCACAAGTTTGTATGAAAAAAGGCTAAAACCAATGATTTGTTTAATAGTGCCCTCCTGAGTTGTAACGGCTCTTTTTGAATGATAACCGGGTTTTTACTTAGTCGTTTGTAATTGTGTATACTTTTCGAGCATGGTGAAGTTATAACTATTACTTTGTATACCGTAATGGTGCCGGTTTTGGTTTTGGTTTTGGTTTTTGGTTAATTTGACCAATACTCAACTATCCCTTTAAAAGCTTTCATTGATTGCAACCATTATAGCAAAGCTAAAATAGAGTGACTACTCCATTACCCTTCTCGAATTTGGGGAAATAAAATAAATAATGCACAAATTATAATGGTGCATACATTCATAGTCGAATAACCAAAACAATCACAGGCGTTGTATGTCAGTGCAGATTAGGGCCCACTACAGACTAGTATATAGACAGAGACAAGAAAGAAAGGAGTATACATAATGACATGCGGGCAAAACAACAATTATGATAGTTAGCTACAGTACTAGCTAGATATAGAATGATATAGATAGTCATAATCATTATATTGATATATATGATAGATAGATAGATAGATAGATAGATAGATAGATAGATAGATAGATAGATAGATAGATAGATAGATAGATAGATAGATAGATAGATAGATAGATAGATAGATAGATAGATAGATAGATAGATAGATAGATAGATAGATAGATAGATAGATAGATAGATAGATAGATAGATAGATAGATAGATAGATAGATAGATAGATAGATAGATAGATAGATAGATAAGATAGATAGATAGATAGATAGATAGATAGATAGATAGATAGATAGATAGATAGATAGATAGATAGATAGATAGATAGATAGATAGATAGATAGATAGATAGATAGACGAAGCCCTATGCCATGGGCGAAAATTCGGAAACTATGTTTTCATACGGTGTTTTTTTTATTAATGTTTTGTTTGTCTATTTCACCACACCGACGCAGACCAACTTTTTAAACTAGATAAATAGATAGATAGATAGATATAGATAGATAGATAGATAGATATGTATACTGACTGAGGCTCTGTTTTGGGTTTCCAGGGGCTCTTCTTTACATATTGGAGATTCAATCTCCCAGTGAGCGCCTGTGTATAGCTTGTTTCAGTTCCCGGTGGCTGTATGTGTTACCCCCCCCCCCCCCCCCCCCCCCCACACCACCACCACCACCGTCCTTGCTGCATCCCTTTGTATTACCGCGCACGCCAGATGCTGCTTCTGCTGCCTGCTGCATTATATACCGCACAATCCAAAGTCTCTACCATTTCCTCCAATCAGCTATACGAATTACCGGATACCGTAATCGCAGGCTTTGTATGTCAGTGCAGATTAGGGACCACATGCAGACTAGTATAGACAGAGACAAGAACGAAAGGAGTAGATAATATATTTGCATGCCATGCGGGCAAAAAATAATCATAACAGAGTTAGAAACTGCAATATTTACAGTGCATCACGCGAAGAAGGTTTTGAAGATTTTGATAGTGAATGTTTTATTTCACCCGCTAAACCACTTGCTGATGGAAGTGTGTTGATATTGATGGATATTGTAGGCTACACTCACTACAGAATTCACATTTTCATCATCAATTCGAAAGAGTATTATCTATCATCCATCTAGTCATTAGAATTATATGCCTGTGTGTTTCTACCATCGCGGACATAGTATTATACCATGGAATAGATCCCTGACTATACTATCCATGTAATATTTCCCGATATATTGGTCGCTCGGCTCTTGAATCTTGATCATGAAGATGCGCCTCTTTGTTGTTTTGCGAGGAGAGATGCTGATGTGAGATGCATGGAACCATAATTATATCGCGCTGAATCTCGATATTCATATCATTGTTCGTCTGTTCGTCAGTCGGTCTCCCAGCAAAGCAATTGGAATAGCCTAATATTATTTTCGGGTAAGAACAGTAACATGTGTTTTTGTTTAACAGCTGCTGTTAGCTGCGACTAATTTTTATTTCATTTGTGTAAATTAGTTACACAATTACACAATTTAACGTGCTTATTTTGTACATGTAGTACACATCAGTAATTTGAAGCGTAACAAAATAAAGAAACCGTATAATTGTAAATTGTTCGCAGTTTTCTCCTTTTTAAAGTCTTTGTTCTGATATAAACGCACGTGAGTCGATCAATTGATTGCTTGGCTGGAACAGCTGTGCCCGACTCATATTGAATGTATAGCGAGTAAAGTAATATATATATATATTTTGTAACAATATCATGAATATGTTAATGGTAGAAATTATGTTCAAGGTCATGTGTTGTATATAACATTAATATGTAGTGTTTATCATAACTATATAGCTATGAATATCATCGATATCAAACACTCAAAATACCGCTTGTTGTCAAACATGAACATGTATTATTTGGTTGTATTTTTGTTGTATGCATAATGTTGCGTTTGTTCTAAATGATTATCGAATGTTGCGATACAAAGATAGGTTGACGTATATAGGTCTATACTGGGTTTTGGTAATATAAGTGGTGATTATATGGATTTGGGTAAACTTGCAGGTATAGAATTATCATAATATTGCGTTTGTTCTAAATGATTATCGAATGTTGCGATACAAAGATAGGTTGACGTATATAGGTCTATACTGGGTTTTGGTAATATAAGTGGTGATTATATGGATTTGGGTAAACTTGCAGGTATAGAATTATCATTACAGTAAAACATACTACAGTACAGAGGATGCATAATAATATACAACTTTGTATAAAGCGTGGGAAGTACGAGCACATGTTCTTGCGAAGTCTATTAACCTTTGTTAGTTCTCCAAAACAGATGACTGACTCCCCGGGTCTTTTGTGTCTTTGTTTTGGTTTTGCAAGTGAGGTTCGCTCAGCCATCTCAGTCCATTATCATAATCGAACAAAGACATGGAAAGACGGCCACACGTGCTTGTTACTTATTACCTGACATAATCCATATATCCCGTGTCCACACGGCATACACCTAATCCCGAGTCTCGGCTGCAATTATGATGCACTACATCCATGTGGCTGATTCCCTACATCGAATGTCTGGGGTCCGATCCCAAGTCTCGGGTACAGGAGTGCGGTGATCACACAGTCATGTCATCTTCTGATAGGGCAGGGTGATGTTCCCTATACCCTGCGTCCACACATGGAACGTATTATCCCGAGTCTCGCAGGTACATCATGGACTTGAGCGCTGATCTACGATAACCATGCATTATCCACACACGTCCACACATGTAAAGTCTGATCCCGAGTCTCGGGTATAACGTGGACTTGAGCGCTGATCTATGTTAACCCAGCCTCCACACATGTCATCATGTCTGATTTCTATGTATCGGGTGCCAATGGCGCCGTTATAACCCTGTGTCCACGTCCACACACATTGTGTCTGACACTGAGTCTCGTGAATACAAAGAGCTTTGATCATTATATTCCGTGTATTCACACAGGACTGTAGGCTACATACATGTAGCTCTGAGTCTTGGCCCTTGGGTGTAAATTGAGCTATATACCGTGTGTTCACACTGACTCCCTATTATCTACTGTCTGTCTTGTTTGAGTGACATGTATTTCTATTCATTGCCTTCTCTCTGCTATGTTCATGCGTTTAACTAAAATAAAGTTATAACGCTTTATCAGGTAGAGAAATGGTCCAGCTCTCATTTCCCTGGTTACTTGATGATGTTTTCCTTCAGTGGTTTTATGACTGAAATGACAATAAAGAGGGATTATCCTCATTGATTAGTGTAGATTACTGATTACAGCTCGTTGGCTCAAGTTTTAATTATACTCCCCAGTGGCTCAGCTACATGTACGTTGGCACGAAGGGGAGGGGGGGGGGGGGGGGGGGGGGTTTCAGTAATTGTATACAAACACAATCAAAACAAACTCGTAAATATAAAGTAATGCAAAGAGTGTGCCCCCCCCCCCCCCCCTTCCTGAAAAAAAAAAAAATACAAATTAAAACAATAAAATAAAAGATAAATAACAACAAAAAAAAAAAAAAAAAAAAATCTCTGTCCACGCACGTCACTGATACTCAATTTCTCTGGTCAATAGCAAATATAAAAGTTGTCAATTTACCTTTAAATAATTTGGTAATATAGTGGGTCGTGCATAAACATAATTATAAGTTTTGTCGGTATAGAGTACAGAAGCTATGACGTCATACAAATCTATTTTTAGAATTTCTCAATTTGAACTTCATTTTCCGAAAGAGCATACAAAATAACGCCCAAAATAATGTCGAAAATCAATTGACTATGTAAAGTATTAGCTGAGATATGCCCATCCGAATGATTTGTTTCCCCCAATAGGCAATCAGTGTTATACTTATAAGTGCTCTGGTTCATAAACAGAGCACTATTTCACTGATTGCCCATTGAAGTAAAATTCATTCGGATGGGCATATCTCAGCCAATACTTAAAGGGATAGTTGAGTTCTGATAAGGAGAGTAGCCTACAGTTTTGGTGAAACTGAATTTTAGTAACCAAAACCTGCATCATTACATTACAAACTAATAGTTATAACTAGAAAGGAACACAAAATTACAAATGACGTAGTAAAGATCATGTTATCATTCAAAAAAAAACCGTTAGAACGTAAGAGGGCGCTCTCTAAACACTCATCGGTTTCAACCATTTTGAATAAAATATTATGCATGTGATGCTTTGTTGAAATAGTGATAAGATAGGGAAATAACCAACAACTATTTAAATACCTATTTTGTAACTTTTTGAAAAGAGGAAGCATTTTTTTGAATTTTTAACGGCTTGTTCAGTATTCTCTAATAAACCTGGGGCCCCAGGTTTATTACAAATTGTTATATTTATGGATATTTCAGCCGTCTCTGAACCGATTTTGATCAAACAAAGATGATTTTATTATTTAAATATTATGCTCTTTCAAATTTTACACTCAGTTTTTCATTACCTCACAAAAAAAAAAGTAGTCTAGCGCCCTCTCTACCAAAACTCAACTATCCCTTTAACGTTTTCAATTGATTTTCGACATTTTGACATGATTTTGTATGCTCTTTCAGAAAATGAAGTTCAAAATTGAAAATTCTAAAAATAGATTTTTGATGACGTCACACTTCACCACTTAGAACTTGGTACCTAGACAGATATTGTATATCAACTAGGTGATAGTTCAAGTATAGTTTTACATGGTTATTATATTTTTAGTCATGTACTTCCGCGTTGTGTTGTACTGTATAGATCGACAGTTTAGAAAATATTATTTTGTTTCAAAACTCAAAACATCGACAAAATGAGACGGGAGAGACGCACGCATATTATATACAACTTGTCCAAAATGTAACCACGGAACTCCTCGATGTTTATGCATTCCACTTATTTTATACTGTAAAAAAGTGTGTTATATGCAGCTGCATTATACATGTACGAAGGCCTTTTAAAAAGTTTGTGCAGGTGCCGTTGAAAGAAAGAAAAAGGAAAGACGAAAAGAAGTATCTAACTAACGGCATGGCATGAGTCACTGCATAAACTTCCTTGATTCTTTCATTCACGAACGAGGAAAGGTGAAAGGGGTCTCGATAAACAGCACGAGATTAGATCAAAGTGCCTTCTGAAAAAAATATACCCAAATAGATTAAGGCATATCCCTCTTTACCCCCCTTTTAAAAAATAATAGGATAACATGTACGGTATAATTATCAAAGTCTTGACAAACTTACTTGTGTTGGTTACAACGTTTGTGAAGCTGACAACGGGCTTCATCTGGCAACCCACCGATGGAATGGTGGTCGTTATTATAAAGTACGTTTCTCCATTTTGTTCAATTTATAAACTTTGATAATTAGCATGATTACAACTGGATGCATGAAAATAATTATGTACACCAACTATACCATGGATGTACTATATAAATTATATGTCATGAAGATTTGAGCCACTGTTTCAATAGAAGATGAGTTGGAGATAGTTATTAGTAGAGACCGGTTAACCCCCGGTTAACCTAGTCCATGGAGGATTCGAAGGGAGCGATCCTCAAGCGAATTCACCTTTCAACCTCCATCGTATGCGCCTGAATTCATCACGGTGGTGTTATTCCAGGCTGCTATACTCGCAGACAAAGTCATCACTATGTCTTGTATGTTTTGTTCAGCGTTTTATGTTGTGAGCATCGCTGTCAAACTGTAGGTTTCCATGTTCTGGTTATCTGGTACAGACGTTCTGGTGGATAGGCACAATTGTGATTTTGGTAACACCGTTGGGGTAGGTATAGTCCCTGGTAACACCTTGTGGAAAGTAGATAGATGATGTTTTTCTGACAATCTGAAGAGGACTGACTATAAATTCTTGATTAGTCCTTATTGTTAGCGCTATAAACATTGCAGGCAGCCGGGGCAGGGAGTTAGTATGAGACTGTTGTGAGGGAGGAGTATTTTGGTGGCCATTTCCCCATTTCGGACAACTTAATCGTGACATCATCATTGGGAGACTCTTTCTCCCATTTGTCCCGCGATCTTTGAATGTGTTGCAACAAAGTTTTATCATCGTATGCATATAATTATTTTCTTTATATTAGTACCTTAAACATGGCAAACAACAACGAACAACGAATGCGGCCACACCGCTATGAGAACTTCAACAACTTGGGGGCGTGTTGTCTGGGGGTTCTGCAACTTCTTGGCGGGCTAGCTGTGATCGGGCTAGGCATCGCGGGCTACCTCATCATCGGGGAACTCACGTACTATGGAATGCCCATCTGGTCCGGGAGCGTGGTAAGTATAGATCATAGATCTGGTAGGTATATGCGTAGATAAATATATAAAACAAGGCACGAAGTTGGGGGTATCCAGAGAGGGGTGTTGGTTTGGTTCATTCCTGTGGGTCGGGCTAGCTGTGATTGGGCTCGGCATCGTGGGCTATACACCTCATCCTGGGGGAACTCACGTCTCAGGGTCATTCCATGTCAAATCACCCAATGGATTTCATCGTACCCCCCTTCAAATTTGTTCATATTTGGTATGTATGATATTTCAACCTTTCAAAGCGCAAATAGTTAAGTTTTATCCCAATCCGCCCAACGGTTTTGGCGCTATGGGCGATTCTTTGGGGGTAGTTTTGTCAAAAATGGGCGTGGGCACCGTTTTTCAAATCGCCATTGTCCGTTAACCGTTGGGTCAATTTATTTTTTAATGGTGTCATTGGACTGGAGATGTTATACGCAATCCATTTATGCCATTTGTTTTCATGCATGATCGAGTTTGGATACGATAACCTTTGACCTTAGGCTTCAACCTTCCGTTTTACCTCGTGGATCAAATAATTTTGAGAATTTTTTTGGCTTAAATCTTGGCTTGATATAATATCTACAACATATGAAAGAATTGGAGATGTATTATTTCTTGTTTTTTCTACAGCCTTGTTTTAAGTTTGCAAATTTCATGTAAAATTGAATTATTTTAGACCTACACCCATGTCCAAGAATTCTATAGGGGTGTATTGTATGAAAAAGACCTTTTCAAAGTCAGGATTAGAGCCTATTCAGACTCTGGCTCACCACTGTTAAATAGACCTGCTAATCCCCATACAATAGCAATCCAGACAAATGACATTCTAATGATACCACATGTTTCCAACCTGACAATGGCCCTGTTGCAGAAAGAGATAAATCAATTGTGAGTCAGATCAAATGTTCTAAATGCACAAATCTGATTGGTTGAAAAGCAGAAAATGTCTATATCTGCAACAGGGCCTAGGTGGAGATGTTTTCTTGAATATAATCTTTCATGTTCAAATTATTGCAAACTTGTACATCAATTATGAAAGCAAATATCTACAGGTATCCCTTTTCAATTAATTTAATGTTTCTATGCAGCAGAAATTCATGCAATATTAACATGATTTGCAATTGTAAACATTCAACCCTGATTATTTCCAACTAAACCAAACACAAAAACAATGCTGTTTGATATTCCACTCATTTTGATTTTTAATGGCACTTGTTTTTAAATGCATTAATTGCAATAAAAAAACAGTGCAATTTGAAATTTCACAAACCATAAATAATGCATTAAGCAAATGTGATGATTCACAGAAATGGACAGGCATGCGCAAGTTCTTGTGACTTTTGAAATTAGGTCATTTGTCTTTAATCTAAGCTCTTTCATAGCATGAAGAGATAAGTATCTCTGATTTTCACACATAGTGTACGAAACAACTGTAGAAATATTGTGGTAAGATCAAATCTTAAACAATCATTGGTTATAAAATTATGAGCAGTTGTCTAGAGGGTAGTTACTGTTTGTGTTTGGTATAGTTGGAAAGAATCAGGTTTGAATTTGTACAGATTGCAAATCATGTTAATATTAAATGAATTTCTGATGCATAGAAACATTAAATTCATTGAAAAGGGATACCTGTAGATATTTGCTTTCATAATTGATGTACAAGTTTGCAATTTGAACTTGAACTTGAAAGATTTTATTCAAGAAAAGATCTCCACCTAGGCCCTGTTGCAGAGAGAGACATTTTCTGCATTTCAACCAATCAGATGTGTGCATTTAGAACATTTGATCTGACTCACAATTGATTTATCTCTTTCTGCAACAGGGCCATTGTCAGTTTGGAAACATGTGGTATCATTAGAATGTCATTTGTCTGGATTGCTATTGTATGGGGATTAGCAGGTCTATTTAACAGTGGTGAGCCAGAGTGTGAATAGGCTCTAATCCTGACTTTGAAAAGGTCTTTTTCATACAATACACCCCTATAGAATTCTTGGACATGGGTGTAGGTCTAAAATAATTCAATTTTACATGAAATTTGCAAACTTAAAACAAGGCTGTAGAAAAAACAAGAAATAATACATCTCCAATTCTTTCATATGTTGTAGATATTATATCAAGCCAAGATTTAAGCCAAAAAAATTCTCAAGATTATTTGATCCACGAGGTGAAACGGAAGGTCGAAGCCTAATGTCAAAGGTTATCGTATCCAAACTCGCTCATGCATGAAAACAAATGGCATAAATGGATTGCATATAACATCCCCAGTCCAATGACACCATTAAAAAAAAAATTGACCCAACGGTTAACAGACAATGGCGATTTGAAAAACGGTGCCCATGCCCATTTTTGACAAAACTACCCCCGAAGAATCAACCATAGCGCCAAAACCGTTGGGCGGATTGGGCTAAAACTTAAATCTTTGCGCTTTGAAAGGTTGAAATATCATACATACCAAATATTAGCAAATTTGAAGGGGGTACGATGAAAATTTTCACTTTTTTTGGGTGATTTGACATGGAATGACCCCTCATGGAATGCCCATCTAGGCAGCGTGCTAAGTAATGTACATGTTCTAGAATATGAAGACGGTGAATATAGGCACAACGGGCAGTGTATAGAAGTCGGGGGAATCCAGGGAGGGGTCTTGGTTAGATGTGGGTTCTACAACTTCTCAGCGGGGAAGCTATGATCGGGCTATTTGACTTTTCATTTTCATTCCATATGGGAATTATTTTTTGGGGTGTGGGGGAGGGGTGGTTCTTAGCCTTTAATCAAGGCTCTATATGGCTGGGAGATCGATCATACATTACGAGCTGTGATCCCGCTTGTACAATTACAGCTACTGTAGATTGGCTAGTTGCCATATAACGCCTTTACTCCTTTGCACCGTGGTAATGTATTAATGAGCCGAGCGAACGATATGACTAATTCATGAGATGAGATGACTAACCAATCAGATCGCAAGATACGGTTGGCAAGGACGGTAGTGTAATCCATCATGATAAAAGGGTTAATTTTTCTAGCAAACTTTAATTTTAGCAACAAAATAGGTAAAAACTAAATAAATACCAAAAGTTTAGTAATATTCTTTTAAGTCAATACGTACATTAGTGTATGTAATTTTTAGATCGATCAAACTGTCCATATTTTGAAGAAAAAAATATCACTTCAGATACAATGTACCCTAAAGTCAAAATGATTGCGTCCACAACCTCTGGCGATCACCTAGCGTAGTCTCTGGCGGAGACCTTAAATTGACATTCAAGTTATGTTGAACCCATTACTGTGTACACTATCGCGTGTAGTTTCATTACATGCGATGTAAGAGTGTCTAGAAAAGAGACCATGGCAAGTGAACAGCTGATAAATCAAAACAGAGAACGTGTTTTTTCCCTGGAACTTGGAAGGGTATAACGTATGCATTACATGTAGTGTGTAATACAGTAGGTCAACGGCCACAGAGCTGTTGTTATTGGTAGTGCGATATCATGGCTTTTGTCAAGCGAATCAGTTATGACTATGAGGGAACATGGAGGAGACAAAAACAAAATTAGTAGGAAATGAAGAAAGACCCGAGGCTAAGAGTTAGAAACAAGCTACAACTGTTCGCATATGTTGTGCTTGTGGTAGAGATCTGTTCCGAAAGTATACTTTTTTTTTACAAGAGTTGATCCACAAACAGCGACCAAACTGAACACAATTACTAAAAGTGAAACCATCATCGACTTCGATCTCTACACACAAAATATGCGGCATCTGTAAAGCGAGAGTTGAACTGCTTGAGAAAGAAAGAAAACGGTCTTCAACTGACAGTGTATACTAAAATCACTGTTGAAGAGTTGAAGACCGTTTTCTTTCTTTCAAGGTCCAGGGCAAGCACTGGACGAAGCATGCGGCACGAGCTGCGGGCGTTGCGCCAATGAGGGTTCCGCTCGTTGGCGTTGCTGCTGCAGCAGTGCAACGATTATGGTCGATACACAGACATGCAGGTCCATACTTTTGCCTGGAAAATTGCACTTTTGCCATATCCCGTGCAAAGACTGACAAATTCATCCTGCTCCCTCAATAACCGCCTAACGCTGCAACTTGCAATTCTCTGAACTTTGTAATTTGTAATTTCTTAGCTGCGTATTCTATACTCTTGTCAAGACAATTTTCACTCAAGATCGTTGGATTCGCCATCATTATCGCATACTGGCCTAATACACACAGTTGCGGAGCACGACACGTAACGTCGCGTTTGTATGCATATTCATATCCGAATTTGCATACCGGTACCGGTATTGCGCAGAACGACTATAATGGACGCTACACGCATCTACCACATTTGGTAGATGAATACCGGTCTAATATAAGGTTTACATGAAAACTAAACAACAACAAATATTCAAAAAGAAAAAGGCCCTCGCTGCGCTCGGGTCTATAGTCTCGCGCTTCGCGCTCGGTTGGGTGTTCGCGCGGGGGCCTTGACAAAAGGCTAGGTGGTTCTTTGAGAAGAGGCCTGGGTGCAGCCAGTCTAAATAGGCTAACAGTAACATGAGTCAGTATCGTGTCGTATCCAGTGGCGCTGTGTATAAGTCGGACCGATTGGCAGCATGCACAATCTTCGTATTTCTTTATTTCTAAAGGATTATAGTTTTTGTCAAGTTATTGTGAGGGGGCACTTACCCCCCCCCCCCCCGTGTACTCCCCATCGATATATATCGATGGTACTCCCCCATGCCGTAGCTACGCCACTGATCGCGCCAAAGAGATAACCAATGCCAATAAGTACCAGAGTTGTGGTCAAAAATACACATGAAAACGTACATGCAAGACTTGATATATAAGAATATTTTCACCTGCTGTCTTCTCTTCACGTTTTCCTCTTCAACCCTGTATGTGGTTGCCCTATAGCTATGCCTATGTAAATGAGAACAGTTTCCATGGTAACGGATTTATACATACTTCACTCGATTAATTTCCCTCCAACGTTCCGGTATAATAATACTATGTTGCTATAGAAACGTTTAAAATCTTGATATATATATGGATTTATGTAAGTATTGGATATGCTTGATGCGGTGGAATATTATACATGAACACCAGCAGTCTATATTATGCATATAGTGAGAGATAAGGGGCACTGAGTGTGAAATGTGTGTGGCAAAATTTTAGCAATACACTGAAATAAATTGTACCCACGGATATTAGGTTTCTGAATATACTTCTCTTTCTTTTTAAAGGCATGTATATGATGTAAAGAAAGAAGTCATATTATTCAATTCGATCATTTTGGGAGAGAAACGGGGATTGTGGCAGCGTGTGAAATATGCTCCAGATAAATTTTTGGGACGTTTCATAATTCACATTACAAGGTAGAAAACACGGCAGTGTGTGAGATGAATTCTGAACAAGAGATACACAGTCATGTATAGGCCTATAAAATGTTGCGGTAATTACATAATATATACGTGTTATTTCAGAAATATTACCGATGTAATGAGTAAAGACATCATAGCTGATATTGTATACTTTCTTGTGGCATATTGTCTGATTTTAAAATCGACAATGGCGAAACGCCCTATAAACATGGTAAACAAATAGCAACGTATAAGTTTAGAAGCTGTTCTGCATTAGGCGATATATAAGTGTGTTATTATTATTATTATTATTTATAAATGGGCATTTACTTTATATTTCATTTTGTGTAACTGATATTTTACAGTTTCCTTGTTGTGATTAGACAAACGACCATATAGAAACTGATGTTAACATCAATTTTTTGTCTTGATGTTTCTCTATTATAGTTCTTCTTCACAGCCATTACAGCATTCATATCTTCTAGAAAGACGATGTGTGGGGTAAGATTTCTCTGTAATACATTCTTGCTTTATCTGATTTATTCAATATGTCATCAAGTTCTCTATGTTCTCCTCTTCTCTATTTATCTAATGGAACTTTAGAAATTAAACATAAATCTGAACATGGTTTATACCAAATTTCAGTCTTTTACGTTCCATTGTCCTGGTTCCCACTATAACTAACGATACTTTAATGTAAATGTTTGCTTTTAATTCCCTTTAAAGGCTTTATGTTTGATTGTCTGTCAAATAATGGATAACATGCTTTCATGTCAGTAAGGCTATCAGTTTACAAAGATTATCTAGTTATATAGATAACACCATTGATTGTCATGCATATATTTATGATATAACAACCTTTTATGTTCGATCTTCTGTTAAATTGTCAGTAATAGGCCCGGAGTATATAGAGGCTACCAGTTTGAATACTTTATATTACGTGTTTTCATCGATAACATGATTCGTTGTAATATGCTTCAATGACCAGTACATTTTCATCCGTTGTTATGCCCCCCCCCCCCCCCCGGCCCTTCCCCCTCTCTCGCCACCTCACTTTCCTCTTCTCATCAGACCCGTCATCAGAACGCCTTTTCTGCTTTTCATGTTTTATCTTCTTCATGTCTTTTCTTTGTCAAATTGCATATAACAACGTTTCTCGTGACGTGCATGATAACCACATTCTCTTGGTGCTATATGTTTACATCATACAATCTCTTCCCCTTTGTCTTTTTTCTCATTGGAACGCCTTTTCTGCTATTTTTATCCTTCAAACTCTGTCAAAGAAAATATTGTTTTTTTTTTCCCCTTCAAATTTTAGATAACCACATTTATAGTGACGTGTTACGGTCTCCTCGGCCGTTCTCTTGGTTATGTTCGCATCCACTGACCCGCCACTCCCCCCCCCCCCTCCCCCCTCCCCCTTCCCCCTCTCATCAGAACGCCCTTTCTACTACTGTTAATCTTCTCTATTCCCAAGAAATTATATATATATTTTTTCTTTCAAATTTCAGATAACAACTTTTCTTGTGACGTGTATGATAACCACAACCTCCTCGGCCGTTCTATTGGTGCTATATGCTCGCATCCTCTCGCAAGGCGACCGCTACTACTACTGCGATACCCGACATAGGCTCAACTTGAAGTGCCTCCATTACACATCACTGGTATATATCAATAAATAATTCAACAATTATTTTGTTTAAATATAAAATATAAAATGGAATATTTTAATATACAGTAAAGTCTGCACCTTTCTGTTATAAGACTATTTGTCTTGTATCCATTATGTAATGAATGTGCATGTAATTGAAAGGTCTGTCTAGAAAGACCACCTGTACATTAAAACCATCTTTCCTGTATATATAGCATTTATCAATAAAAGAGATCAAAAGATAAAACGTATGTTGAGATATAGGGCATAATTTTTAAAGCCCTGATACAACAATATATCTTATATGTAACGAGGTAAATTCAATTGACCCAGTATGCTCGTTATAACGAGTTTTCACAGTAATATAGAACGATGTAGAGAATGTCTATTCATTCATATTCATATAAACACAAATTAACTAATTCTCTATCACAATGAAATTATATTGTATAAACCATTCCTCATTCTATGACCCCCCCCCCCCCCCCCCCCTCCCCAGACAAATCTGCTGATCCTGGAGGCATGCTCACTCAGCCTGTTTGCATTGGAGTTTGCCATGGGCGCCGTCGGTATGGCGCTGTGCTTGTGTGGTATCTGTCGGGCGGGGCTAAGCCGCACGTCCGATGCCGCCCCTGCCCCAGTCCCCGCCACAGCCCCGCCTGCAGACGACGCCTCATCGTCGGTCGTCGTGAACCCATCGTCGGTCGTCGTGAACCCATCATCAGTCGTCGTGAACCCCATTTCGGTCAGTACACCTGACCCCACTGTCAGTGTCAGCAACACGGGGGCAGACCATGAATTTCAGGTATTTTGTAATAATAATATATGAGTTATGAGATACAGTCAAACCTTTTTTAAAGTGACCACTCAAGGGAAACAAGCATAGTGGCCACTGTAGGCAGGTGACCTCTATAGACAGGTCTATAATACTGTTTTTTCACTGCTTGGGATCACTTTTTGTGGCCAATATACACAGGTTGGCTTCTATAGACAGGTGGCCACTTAGACAGGTTTTACTGTAGGGGATCACTTTGGTGGCCACTATAGGCAGGTTGGCTGCTTCAGACAGGTTGCCACTAAGACAGGTTTAACTGTAGGGGATCACTTTTGGTGGCCACTATAGGCAGGTTGGCTGCTATAGACAGGTGGCCACTAAGACAGGTTTAACTGTACACACATAAAGAATTAATGGTTTGGCACAGTACTTAATAATGAAGTTATGAGAGAGATGTATGCAATGTATAGTTTTTTGGAACAAATACATAAACATGTATAATACCAAATATGATCACAAATATGTAATATATCAAAGATAAGATGTACTAGGCATTTGATGTAAAACAGTGAGACAACTTGACCAAAAGGGCACTATCCTCAACACAGGGCGAAAACAAGAATATCAGATACCGGTAATGAGAAATACATGTAAGATATTAGAAGGCAGGCCTTGTAAGATATCAATATATAAGTAACAAGTTTTTATAGATAAGACATTTATAACAAATATTACCAAATATGAAATGTAAGATTTTACTAGGTATGAAATAGCTTTTACCCTGCAATCCTCTAAAATATTTTTGCTCGTGTTTTACAGGTGAGCCTGAATTTCTACAGTCATGAGGTCACAGTCCCGACAGCGCCTCCGGAGCATATCGTTGCCGAGGAACAGCTACAAGGTAGGTAGAATTCTTTTATATTTTAACCCCTAGAACATGATTTGATTTTGGTAAAACACACAATCTCCATAGACCCCAGCATGAGTATTTTCAGGGCCAGTTCTGAATGGGTTAAAGGAAAATTCAGTAAAACTGCAGAAATAATACAAAGTAGATAGAAGAGAGACAAATTTAAAAACGATGAATATAATATATAATTTTCATAGATACATACAGTTTGAGTATCAAAATGACTGAAATATAAACAGATACACATTTGGTATATACTTGCAAAACTCTTTTGTTGATTTGTGAACAATATTTCTGTGGAGATACTAGTATCGTAATACAAAATTCAGGTAGATAAGACATTAAGAACGTTTTCAAATAACTGATTTGTCTTCTTTTATTTTTCACAGGTAATTACGACTTATAATGTGAACCCGTTCGGACAGGAATCCAAAAAGAGGACACTATTCCGGTCGACATGACATTCTCTGAGTATGGAACAATTATGCTAACATGTGGTGTATGCAACTCATGCGAACGTGTGCCTGAATGGACAAGAATGAAAAGAGAGGACACTATTCCGGTCGACCTGACATTCTACATCTCAACATTCTCTGTGGAGTATGCAACTCATGCGAACATGTGCCTGAATGGACAAGAATTAAAAGAGAGGACACTATTCCGGTCGAAATGACATTCTACATCTTAACGTTCTCTGTGGAGTATGCAACTCGTGCTAACATGTCCTCGATGGGACAAGAATGAAAAGAGAGGACACTATTCCAGTTGGAATAACATTCTACGTCTTTATCTTCTGAGTTCAGTATGCAACTCATGTGAACATGTCACATGTCCATTCAGGCACATGTGCCTGAATGGACAAGAATGAAAAGAGAGGACACTTTTCCGGTCTACATGAGGTGTATGCAACTCATGAAATCGTGACCTCATTTGGAAAAGAATTGTAATAGACATTCCCTGTAGCTTCATTCTAATGTTCTCTGTAAAATAATCAACTCATTCAGACAGGAGCTTGATTATACAAGAATAATACATGTAGAGAATGGACACAATTTGGGTCTCTATTATCATATTATGCTTTATATTATGCTTGACCTGCAATGAACAACGTGTGCAAACAAGAACAGGAGCTGACATCAGGACGTAGAGAGGACAATATTCCCGTTGACATGACACCTTCATTCCAGCATTGTCTCTGGCATACATAGCACATGTTAACAGTAAATCGATCCAAAAGAATAAAGAAAGGACAACATTCCTGTCATATTATGACCCTTTTATTCCAACATTGATCTCATTGGAATGAACAAACATTCCCGTCATCATGCATAACCCTTTCATTCTAATGTTATTTGTGAAATGAATTATGAACAATTTTTGAGCCTGATCGGACAGGTATCTAAAATGAGGACATCATTCTTGTTGACATCCTTTTCCATGTTTTATGTGGAATACATGTATACAACTCAAATGAACCAAAAGTCTTGCCGACCAGCAAAAATGCGACACAAATTAATGTGTCAATAAGTGCAGTACTATTTTATACTGACGTTACAGTACATGTACGAGTACTATACAGGGTGGCCCAGAAATAACGGAACGGGGTGCTTGCTATAATGAAGACACATGATGCCCGTCATAGCAACTAGTAACGTTCAATGCGTGCGCCATTGTTAGTACCCTTAATTATCTATACACAGCTGAACGCACACGCACAATGGCGCACGGTTGATCGTTACTCGATGCAGTATGGCG